>OY744515.1:243043107-243048107 GCA_963556195.1 Sepiola atlantica | reverse complement strand
TGGGTCAAAACAGGCATTGAAGCACATGTTTCCATGCTCAAATTCTACAGCAAGCCGCACTCTCCACAATGGGTTACGTCGAACTGTGCAGCTTCTCTTGCTCAGAGACAGGCAGCATTCCGACAATTCGGCCGCTATAAGTAAACTGCAGAAATTTAAAGCGCAAAGGAAATATTGTAAGACCGTAGATGAAGCCCACTCTCTGTACTCCACTTTTGATAATACGCCTATCTCTTTGATTTTACTTAATTTCTCGTTAATATGATTTAATGATACGAATGAAAGATTACTTTTCCTTAAAATTGGTTGAATATGTGGTTTTAATTGGAGGATATCTTACATTTCCAAAGTCCACTGGAAAAAAAAACTCACGAAAAAAATCAAAAAATCATTATTAGCCTGTCTGCTTCGGCATTTAATCTTCAACTTTTGACAGGAAGAATTTATGGGCGTATCCTATAATTGAAATTGTTTCATCCAGTAAGTTGCGAAAAGATTGGTTATTACGAAGCGTTTTAATTTCAAAATCTTCCCTTTTAAATCTGCCTTTCAAAATCACTTCGCCTTTAAATTTTATGTTTTCGCCAGTAACGCTTTTCGCGATTTTTGTTTGTTTTTATCATTGTTGGTTTGCATATTTATCTCCATGACTGAAGATTTAGTGACAAATCCGACCCTGAATCAAGTTGTAACTTTAAGTTTTATTTAATATTGTTAGCTATACAACTTTCATCATACTTTCAACTTCGTCACTTTTAGTAATTTTTACAAAGTTATATTATTCTCTATTTAACTGTGTAGTATGTTCGACGCGACTGAAATTAAGACACTTTTTAATTTTATATGTGCTATATTTGTACTAATGCAATTGCTCGCACCCAAAACACGGGTTACGCAGCAAGTATATGTTTCTTTCGTTAACCAGATTTAGTTGGTTAATTATTTTTTTTGTGTCGTACTTTTCTTTTGAACTTTCGTGAACACTGACAAAAAAGCGTAAAATTAGGTCTATTCTCGAGTTTATTAATAACTCTTCGTCTGATTTCGATACTACCACTGTGCGAAGATAAATCATTTGAAGTTAGCACTCAACTGTGATAATTTAAAGTCATCGAAGTGTTTGTTAACTATACTAGTGGACGTTATTTAGTTTTTCTCAATTTTCCTTGCGAGTTTCATTGATTTCTAAATAGTTTAGTTAATTATTGTATCACTTCAATGAATGTGAGGTCGCTGTTTTTTTTAAGTAATATATAATTGTCGAGTTTGATATCCTACTTTATCGAATTTTCTTTTGTAGCAAAGGAACCTTTTAATATCAGCCCAATTTGCATAAGCTGTATCATAGTGATCTTCGCATCTTCTAAAATAGGAAGTAAATGTAATTTTGTCTTCAAGTAAGGAAAATAATAGATAGTGCTCCAAAAATCGTTTTCGTCTTCAACATTTCGATCTCTTTTCTGCTTTTGTTGAGTACGAAATAAACATTTCTGGAGATGTTTGTTGTCTGTCATCGGCCGGTTCGTGCAAATCAATTTTTAGTTTTTAAATTTCTAAAGGTAATTTTTCTGACTGACTCTCTTGAAATTTTTGTTCTAGTCGAAGTTTCTGTTCCATGTTTATACTTAATAAAGTCCGACATAGTTCTTTTGAGTTCCTCTATTTCAGTCTTTTAAAATAGAAAACGTCTTTAAATTTTTTAGTATTTTATTTTAGTACGCGGTTGTATGTACATTTTAGAAGATAAATCTTTCAATTCACTTCTTTGTGAAGTGAAGAAAATAATCTTGTTCAACTTATTTAGGTGTTCCTGCATGAAAATGGAAATAATTAACCAAAAAGTCGCCAAAAAGCCTTCTAAAATCAAAACTTAAGACAATGTACAAACGCTGTCTTAAGTTTTGATTTCTTCAAAATCATCGCTTTAGGGGAATCATTTTATTCCTTTCTCCTCTACTACGGAATATTTTGTTGAAAATCCTATTTTCTGATGTTGTCGATTTTTGTTTCACGGTTTTTGTAAAACCTTGTGTGTATTAAAATTCCAGGCTGTCCGATGTTTCTCGCTGTTAATGATTCAATAAATTTTGCGAACCTTCCACGTAAGATCTTTTCGACAACTTAACGTCGCCAGCGTTGTGGTTGTTGTGATGTTTGTCCGACATAAGTCCCAAATCTTGTCGAAAGTGCTGTGGCTTTAAAGGGCTGAAAAGAAAAATGATAACAAGGAAGTATTTTAAAAGTGTATATATTTACAGAAAGTATAAACGTAATGTGTACCCAGACTGCTTCCGGATTAATCATAACAACTATGTTAATTCATATTGCTCGGAAGAGTCCATATAGCGATGATTAGGTTAGAAGAACATAACACAAAATAAGGAAGACCTATTGTTTGAACCATTGGATTAATACCATGAATGCAGTAAACTTGTTCACACGCATTTGTAAGATAATGAAGAGTGGCAAAAATGAATCGTGAACGAGTCCATTGTAAGTGGGACGTCGAGAAAGAAATAAAGGCGACTTGATAACTGTTAAAAAGGAGAAGGTTCGGCAGTGCAAGTGGAACTTGAACAACGGCGGTTTCAAAAACGCGAAGAGCCAAAACGCTTGGTGATCAGAGTATCGATGTACCGGAATAATGCGAGTTTACCGATATTTATGGCACCGATGAAGCTTTATTGGCTATGGTACCCAAGCCCGTCTTGCTGTTAGACTTTTGTGTCTGTTGACTAAAAATGTGGCTGATACGCAAATTGGTACTATGAAGGAATCCCTTGACTTGTACTTCACCAATGTGGTTGCAGAACAATTGCTTCAGTTCACGCTCGGATAGACAATACAGCGCAAATTGCTTTACCATCGGATGGAGTTTCTAGCGTAAACCAAGTCTGTGACCTCAGCAAGACAAAGACTTTCATGAGACAAAAGTATGTTAAAAGATTGTTTAATATGTAAACCATCCGATAATGGCAAATAAAGAAAACCAAAGTTTTTTCATATACGTCTGTTCTTTGTCATTCTTGTTTGATCTTACCGAGTACCCTGAAAGAACGGGTAAAACAACACATTAACAACAAACAAAGATGCGCGTTCATACAATTTAACATTGTGAATTACTATACACCAGTTTTTCCAGAAATACGCTTCAACTAATCCTGGTAGATCATCAAGGATGAAATAGATAAAATTAGGAAACATTTAGTCGATTTTCAAGAATAGTAAACAGAAAAAAAGGTGAAAAACAAAATAGGCAACAAATAAATGTTACCAAAGGAAAGAAAAGTTATTTTTCTACCCACCTAGATAGTTTTTTTGTGTGTCATAAAGTTTTTTTTAAAGCGCTTTTATTTACATTTTCTATCGTTACCTTCGGAGTCTTGTATACCCGACGAGTTCAACAGGGCGCCAGACTTTACTCGATGTGAAGCCTCGATAATCGCCTAAAAATCTAAAATTAAACAGAAATACAGCTAATAAAAATATACAGACTGGGTGTAAAATTAAAATTTTCGATCGATTTGTGACAATTATTCGCTGTATTTTTGTGTAATTTTCGATTTATGAGTTGTTAATTATACGACACCGATGCGTCATGTTTAATTCGCCGGGTTTACAAGACCCCGAAAGCAACGATAACAAATGCAAATAAAAACGCTTTTAGATACTTTAAAACAAAAGAAAAAAATACGCAAGTAAGTAGAAACGTAACTTTTATTACCTTTGGTAACAGTAATTTGAAAACCTTTTTTCTTTAACTATTTTTGAAAATCGCCAACTTTTCTTATTAGCAATAATAAACAATGGACCAAAATACTAAAAATAGGTTCTTTGATATATAAAGGTTTATTTTATAAATGCTTGGAACCTCATATCAATGGAAAAATGTTGATTTTTCATCCTTCTCATAAGATTTTTACCTCTTCAAGTTCGTCATATGATACCGCCAACTTCGACATAATCACAACTCTTGTGAAATTAGAAAGTTTATTTTTATTCCTGTTTTGAGCATCACTTATTTAAATAAATAATTCCGTTTCAGATTTGAATTAAAAGAACTATATATAAAGTTTTAAATGCCTACAATCTCAAAGAATATACAGAACAAACGTTTTTACACATTTCATCAGATAGACCCCGAAAATGTTCCTGTATTTTGTAACAGTATTTCTGAATTTATTCGATTTATTTTTGGTGGAGCATATTGTGTGTCTTTATATTTATGTATATATTGTCAGTTACGATCAAACGTAACAAATATTAATATGAACAACAAATATGAAATAATTAAACATTCACCTGTAGACACTATTTGACAAAAACATTGTAGACTTAAAGATCGAAAGTAACTGGGACTTTTAACTACAGGTAGTTGTTCGATTCTTAATCCATTTCACTACGGAAATCACTACGCTATTATTTAAAAAAAAAGTATTTCCTAACATTAACGATTCAATCAAGATAGGTAACTCTTATTCAAGAGATGTGACTTCACTTACCTGAACAGATAATACGTAAATGTTTACGTTTGGAGCTTCCTTAATCGTATTAAAGTAATATATACTTATTGCAAATAAGTAAAGTTTCCCTTAATTTGAACTGAGCTGAAAAATTGTCATTGATTTATTCAATATATTTGCCTCAACGTCAAAATTAGACTACTGAAGAACATAATCTGAAAAAAAAAAAAGAATTCGACCAAGGTAGGTAACTTGGGTTAACTTACCTGAACATCCAATGCGTAAAAATGTGTTTGAACTCGTGTCTATCAAATTAATATTTTATATATTGACCGTACAGCAGGCGTATCTGTGAATTTGAACTCAAATGAAATTTTATTGATTCATGTAATTTAAATATCATTTTAACATCCTAATAAGACAACTAAGGGAGATTATCTGAAAAAAAAACATTATTTCGCCAAGGTAGGTAACTCTGGATAGATGAAATTCAACGTACCGGAACAAAAACTGTAGAATCCTTTATATTTACAGAAA
>OY744515.1:242998107-243038107 GCA_963556195.1 Sepiola atlantica | reverse complement strand
TTGTTTTTATTGGTTGTTTCAGTTTTCGAAGTCATCGTCGAACCAACGAAATGTGTTTTTCGGTCCGGCTGTTCGTGTATCCCCGTTCAAAACGTTTTCCCCATCTGACACAGATCTTGGGGCTCGGAACAAATTTCAAGGCCACGTATTATCTACGCATCACTTGTTCCCTTGTTATAGGTGAACGAGAGCGCAGACGACACAATGGAGAAGGAACAGGAGGAGAAAACAAGGCAGCTGTGGCGCGAACTGAGTACAAGATATCTGTCCGTTGCTTGCTTCTGTGGGGTCTATTCCTGAAAGAGATAGAATAGTTTAGAAAGTAATAAAACACATATTTATATTGCATTTCGTGAATTAATAAATGACCAAAATATGTAATAAATGTGGATCATTTAATAAATATTTAATTGATTAGTGGATAAATAAATATCTGAAATATTTAATGTAAGATGCAAGTTCCCTTCCACTCCGTCGTCGGTAAATCGTTTATCAATAATGTAGGATAAGATAAACTATTAGTCAATGAAAACGGTTAAAATATGAATTACTACTTGTGAGTCCTTATTATTTTATTAACGGTGTTCATGGGCGACAGTTATAGGAGATTTAAATGTAAGTGCATAATGTCCCCTCTTTCTCTAAATATGACTAATCAAAAATAAAATGTCGAACTGGATTAAATATCAAAATATTAATATCGATCGGAAATAGATTTTTTATTTTTTTAGAAGGCGTAACCATATTTGATTTTGCATAATTGACTTGCGAAACATAATTACACATCTATCTTCTATCAAAAAGCTATTACCGTCAAAGCATTGAATCATTACTGCAGTCAGGTGATTCCTTTGTAAACTATCGCCATTTTACTTTTTACGCATTAATATATGTGATTTGCGATTTATATTCAGAAGCTTTTCCCTTTTTCGTCTATCTTTTTAAACTTTATTGGAATTAATTTTCAATTTTTATTTTTTATTTAATTTTTAAAAATTATTTATTTACTAGTTATGTTTCTTTAGTCATCCTAAAGTAAAGTTTATTCTATATCTATAGTAAGTGATTATTTCACTTCTACGATGAAGTAATATTCTTACATCTTTAAACAAAACATTCAGTTTCTTGATTAAACACAAACTACACGAATCGTCTCTATATATGCTTTTGTTTTTATCCTCATAAACAATTTAATTAAATCCGAGGAGGCTATCTTCCCAGGATTTACCTCCTTATTCATGACAGGGGTAAGTTTATTGTCGGGCCGTTCTCGGATATTTTTGTACCTGTCCAGAGTTATCCCCTCGGAGGAACTTCTCTACCGCACATTAAAATACTTAGTTCATTCAAGTCGCCCATGGCGCTTCTGTCCAGTTTTGATAACGGGTTCGTTCACAGCTATTTTTGTACTTTTCCATAGTTGTCCCCTTGAATGAACTGGTTTACGGGACATTAAAAGAGTCAGTTAATTCAAGTCGCCTGAGGCTATTCTACTGGGAAATGCTAACACGTCAGTTCACAGCTATTTGTGTGCCATTCAGAGTTATCCCTTCAACGGAGGTGTGGTTTACCCCACATGAAAGGACTTGATTTATACCAGTCGCCTGAGGCGTCTCTGCCGGGGAATACAATGCTTCACGGCTATTTTTGTATCATTCCGGAGTTACTCCTCGATATTTTTCAAACATTAACACACCTTGTATAACATCTAGCTTTCGTTGGAATTAAGTAAAAACAAAGTAATATAAAATAACAAATGAAAATAGAAAATGAAGGCATATTTTTAAAGGCAAAAATAGTTTACGCACACAAAAGAAACGCAAAATTATTTGAAACATCAACAAAAATAAAATATATACAACAACAACCATTATAATAATAATAGTAAAAGTATTAATTATGATACGAGTACTACTACTACTACTACTACTACTACTACTAGTACTACTACTACTACTAGTACTAGTACTACTACTGTGAATGATAATAAGGATACCTAAATAATAATAAACGGATAACATGTTGATAAAATTGCGTTCACTTGTAGCAAACGACATGAAAAAAAGAAATGAGTAATTTTACATAAAATACATCCGTTTGAATTTTGTGCCATTAAATGTATCACTCATATAATCAATAAAGAAAAGATTTATTGCATTCTGGAACCAGGAATCAAATACAAAGATCTCTTTGTTTTATGCACAAATGAAAAGAGATAAACAAAACAACAACAAAAAACAAAACAAAAAAAACAACATAAAACAAAATAACAACAATCAAATCGTATGACTCAGACGTAGATGATTAACCATTGATTTAACTGGAAACAATTGATATATTAAAAAATGAAAATAGCACATATAAATAAGTAGACATATATCTCTATATATATAATATATAAATAGTAATAGATAACACATATATAATTATATACATGATACATATCAATAAATAACACCGATATATATATATATATATATATATATATATATATATCCATGCTGATGACGGCTGATAGCTAGAAACACGTGCCCATGTATTACTTTTAAGTACGTTAAAAATTAATAAATGTAATATATATATATATATATATATATATATATATATATATATATATATATATATGTATATATCAACAAAAAATACGTCCTATAAAGTTACGGCCGACTAAAAATGCAATCTTCTGGATTACTCTTTATCATATAGGAAGTTAAAACATAAATAGAAGCAATTACACAAATACATAACTTATATATATATATATAATATTTATAAATGCATATTAACTATTTATTACCTACAGACATCGATGTTTCATGCTTACGTAATCTTCAGTGCAGGAAGCTAATTCCCGACGGTCGACGGGCGCAAACACCGATCAAAAATCGCCACTGATTCGCAGTCAAGAGACTTACCAATTGCCCACCAGAAATTAGCTTGAAATTTAGGAGGAATTTAATTTTGTAAATACCAAGTCGGCGAATATTCACAGCAAGCGGCGAAGATTGATCAACAAAAACAACAAATCGTGTAGGTGCTCGCAATGAAGCTGGTAGTATTGCATGCTATTAAATTCACTCAGAGTGCCCAGCCTTAGTAAAGCGGGCTATATAATAATATATATAAATACATATTAATTATTAATTACCTACACACACACACACACACACACACACACACACACACATATATATATATAGTATGAAAAGTCACACATGGAAGCGTTGATGAAATGGCAATAATAAGGAGAATATTTTGAAAAATATTTTGAAAACCTGGACAATGGATTTAATTATGTTTTTTAAAATAAATTATTTATTCGTACAAAGCATTTTTCAAAACAAACATTTTTCAGTATAAATTATTTTACGAATCGTTTCGCTTAAAGTAAACCAAACAACATTATTATGTCAATAATGGATATGATAACCTTCAAGTTTGTCAGAATAAGTAGCTTACTTTCCATGAATTTACTGTTATATATATATATATGAGATAGTAATTATATCTATCTATCTATCTATCTATCTATCTATCTATCTATCTATCTATCTATCTATCTATCTATCTATCTGTTAATATATTGATGCATGTTTCTTTCAGTAGTTGAACACTTTTGACGACAGCTCTATAACAGGTTTAACCTCTCGCTGATATATCAGATTGTTCATAGTGGCCGAGTAGGTTAAGGCGTCAGAATTTCGGTTATAACATGACTCGTGTTTAGGGGGTTCGAATACTGCGACCGGTATTAATAATTATCTCTACACTAACGATTCCCGAAAGGATAAAACGTATACGTATGTAGATAAAAACAAATATATATATATCTATATATATATATATATATATATATATATACAGATATACATATATCTATATCTATATATATAATTATATATATATCTATGTATATATATGTATACATATATCTATGTATGTATACATAGATATGTATATATATGTACCTATATATATATATATTTATACATATATATACATATATATATACATATATATACACATATATATATGTATATATATATATGTATATATATATATATATATATATATATATATATATATATATATGTATATATATAGCTAGATTGAAGAGCGTGATGCGACAAAATGTTACTTGTGAATGACTACATTTCCACCCCATTTGTGGGTAGAGATCTCTAGTAAGAGAATTAACGGTTGTCACGTAAAATAAACATAGTTCTTCATCAGAAGAATTGAGTACTTCATACAACCGGAATTGCGAATGTAAAAGCAAAATAAATCTTTACAGTGTTAGATTATGATAACATTAGTGAATGTAAAAAATATTTTATTTCTTTCACATATATGTAAGTAATTAGTAATTCGTAGCAGAACAACAAGTCTGCATAAAATAAAATTAGAATCTCATTTAATGTTTTTAGTGGTGAGAAGTCAAGTGTGAAAAATACAAAAGAAAAAAGATTCTAAGAGTTTAAACGAGTCAACAAACAATAGTAGAAAACCATAAAGAATTTTTTATTATTTAAAAAAAATTTAATTTGATTTTTTTGTTCAGAAAGATGCGAGGTGTTGAATGGTTACTAACAAAGAATATGGTTTGGTTTGTCTGTTTTATGGCATCTCAACCCCCCCTGGGCTCACTTAATGCTGAAACACTGCATCTTGCAATAGAAATATTTCCAATAATTTTAAGATGAAAAACAAAGTCTGGAAGGATAGAAATGGTGAAATAAATCAAGCACCATTTAAAAGAAATGCTATGACATTAAACGGTAATTTACTATTTTATGATCGCTAATTATTTACTGTGAAATAGATTCCATTATTACTAGCCCCTCCAAAAATACAACAACTTATTTTTACTTTAAATAATTAAATCAGTTATGGCAAGTTGATATGGATATATAGTAAGAAAACAAGATAAATACATTAGTTGCAATATCATGTGGGATATCTAAAATTACCCCCACCCCCGGATTTTGCAATATAATTAGTATAAATTATATCTAAAAGAAAAATATCAAATTAGAAACATAAAATAAATACAAACATATACTTAAATATTAGTTTGTTATTTAAGCCCCGATTGGATAAAATCACGAATGTGCTCAATCTAACTTATTAATTGCTTCTGTAACAAGAAATCACTTGCTCCAGTTTATATGTGTCTCTACACTGTGCCTTTGACCTCTTCTTCACAAAAGCTCTACAGACTTGGCTTCGTAAAAAGTCAGAGAAGCTGTACCGGGAACGATTGCGGCTTAATCATCGGAAGACGTTTTATTTCTCAGTTTTGGTCGCGTCACAGTGAAACAGGCTGTCAGAAGCTGTAGTCAGTCTACAGACGTCCAAACGGTTCAAGATAGCACAGATGCATCATGACTGCTGATCTGTAGATAATTACTTGATGTTCTTGGCCTTTTGGCTAAGATCAAAGTGTAGTCTCTGTTCCGATGGATACTGCACCCCATACTGGTATTGTCTTGTCTTTCGGGGCTTGACTTACGCTTGTCAATGGGTCTGTCCTGTGCAGTTCCAGGAGGTCCACCCTCCCATGCTTTGCCTCCCCTCTTTGGGGAGGAGTAAGTTTATTGCCTACTGTCTGAGGCGCCCCTACCGGGGAATGCCGACGGGGCTGCCCAGGCAATTTTTAAATGGCCAGAGTGCTCACCTCTCGGGCGCTGGCTTTTCAAACCCCACTTTCCCGACCCGACCTTGGGTCACATCTTACTTGTGGGAGTAGGATAAAAAACTGACCTTGTGCCTAACTCCTGGAGAGGAGTAAATCAATATGAATGCCGATGGGGTTGCCCAGGTAATTTTTAAACCCCACTTTCCCGACCCGACCTTGGGTCACATCTTACTTGTGGGAGTAAGATAAAAACTGGCCTTGTGCCTAACTCTTGGAGAGGAGTAAAAAAGTGTTGCACTTTTCTTGGCCTTTTGGCTAAGATCAAAGGTTAGTATCTGTTCCGATGGATACTGCACCCCATAGACTGGTATTGTCTTGGCCTTCGGGGCTTGATTTACGCCAGTCTATGGGTCTGTCATGTGCAGTTCTAGGAGGTCCACCCTCCCAGGCTTCGCCTCCCCTCTTTGGGGAGGAGTAAGTTTATTGCTTACTGCCTGAGGCGCCCCTACCGGGGAATGCCAACGTGGCTGCCCAGGCAATTTTTAAACCCCACTTTCCTGACCCGACCGTGGGTCACATCTTACTTGTGGGAGTAAGATAAAAACTGGCCTTGTGCCTAACTCCTGGACAGGAGTAAATCAATACCCTTCACTTGAGCAGTGGAGGGTGAATGCGGACGCGATTTCTGCGTGAAACATAATCAACGGGAATTTTAATATGCATGTTGAAGAGTTTTTTTTATTCCACCGCCAAGTTGCAGTCTCCATAGGACCAAGCAAAAACGTACAATAAGCGTTTCCGCCTCATTAGAAGAAATCAGCATTCTCTGTCTGTGTTTATACTCTGTGGAACAACGTTATAGATAAGGGAGTGACGATATCTACCATATCTAGGTTTAAAGTCATCTTGAACAAACCTTCAGACGGTATATAGACGTACACATCTTCTGCCATTTTACGTGGCTTGTTGCATCTTGGTACTGTTTGTTAACAAATTTGAGTTGATATGGATATAAAACGCGCGAAACATAAAAACCCCACGTTTCGTAGATACATTTTTCTGGGTTCCGTTTTGATTGGTCTCACTCGGAGTTTCTTCTGATGAACGATGATACTCGAAACTGTTTTAAAGTGTTCAGCCAATTACAGTTTATGATCATTTATTAACTATTCATATAAATCCATCCTATAAGATATCGAGCCACTTATTTGTCTTAATTCGATTCTATTTCGATTTCAAGAGTTTATATTTATATTTAAGATAATAAATTAATATTTTTCGAAAAATCATAAGTTATCTAAATATATTATTATTATTATTATTATTATTATTATTATTATTATTATTATTATTATTATTATTATTATTATTGTTGTTGTTGTTGTTGTTGTTGTTGTTGTTGTATTGAGATTATGCCAAAAATAATAAACGAACATAATGATGATGATCATCATGTCAATACTGGATCCATCGTTTGGCATTAAGTTACAGCACATTAAATCTCTATCAGTAAAAATTGGTCTACAACTGCAGTCACCGGAGATGTGTTCGATAATATCTCTGGGATTACCACAAAAGAAGTTGCTGATTTTGACCTGTAGAGGTTTCCGGTTGCCCTTCCAACCTTCGCTCTTGCTCGGTTCAGGGTCACACAGTTCTTCCTTGGGAGATGTTCTCTTGATTTTTGGATAGCTTCGTTTCAGTAGTCATTCCAATCACTCCATCTTTACATGCGGTAATTTTGGTACCGTGCATGGTCAAGGCCTCTTGGTTATCTATGGCCAGATAGGAATTGTGTTATGTCGGTTTCTTGTTTGTGCTTTTAGGGAGGTGTAATGCCAGCCAATCTGTACACCGCTTGTAGTAGGGTTGGTCTCAGTGTCCAAGTGATTGCGGGACATGCATTATAAATTGATTTTGCATGACACAATCTGCAGCGGAGTATTCAGCGACAGAGTAACAAAGTGCTAATGCTGTTTTGTGCACGGTTTTAGGATCAGCTTCCTAGTTTGAATTTGCGAGTTTAGTCAGAAAGTTGTTCCATGTAGAAACGATTTCCTTTAGATTCCTGCAGTGCTCCTTGAAGGATAGAGTTCTGCCCAGTGTGACATTCAGGTAGACAGGATAACTGACATTTTGTAGTTCATCGTCATTCCAGGTCATGTTGAGCTTCCTGGTTGCATCATGGTTGTTGAGATAAAATGCGCAGACTTGTCTTTCTTTGTTAGCTTAAATGTCATCATTTTCGACCGTGATAAATGACGTTAATTCCAAAACAAGACTACCGGCAGATATATAATTCACGAAGGGAAATAACTCCGAATATAACACACACACACACACAATTACGAAGACTACTACGAATATGGTTTTCTTTATTTATGACCGACCGGAAGGGAAATATTTAACATTTCTTAAATCATAATAAAGCTTATATTTTCCGCAAATTCCCTTTAATTTTTTGTTTTTATGTTAGATTTGAATTCATCTTCGAACATTGATGCTGTTTAAGATTCGTTTTACATTTTTATTTTAACGTTAACCATCCTGCTTGTTTTAGATTACAGACCATATTGAAGGAATATAAATAAATAGATATATAGAAAGAGAGAGAGAGAGACAGACAGACAGACGGAAGGAGCGAAAGAAACAGCAAGCAGGAGAGAGAGAGAGAGAAAGAGAGAGAGAGAGAGAGAGAGAGAGTGTGTGTGTGTGTGAAAGAAAGAGATATACTATTACGACTGCTATTACGAAGATTGTTTTTTTACTTATGACAGACCGTTTTCTAAAATACTTAAATTCTTAATCATTTCTAAGATTTAAGACGTGTGGTCACTTTTATTGCAACATCGATGTTTTTACATCATATGTTCTTTCATCGAATTATCTTTCATAAAATATAAATATTTTCTAACAATAAATTACTCAGGAGAAAGAACAAAATGGCGGGAGGAAACAATTAACAAAACAAAATTGAATGTTAAAAGAGTTCCGCGAAATGCCTACTAAGAACAGCTAGTATATATATATATATATATATATATATATATATATATATATATATATATATATATATATATATAAAGTTAAGACATTTTTCCCCTGTACCTCCGGTAAGAGTAAAAAAATAACCACATGCATCACAGATTATTAAACTCACCACTATATTAAGCTTATTCAATCGAGCGTCTTTTAATAAATTTATGATTATTTTCTCCATCTAACACTGAATACTATTTTTGCTCCACACTCGTAGACTCTCCCCAAAACATACTCAATAGAGATGGTAGAAAAAACTTTTCCCTCTAATGCTTTACTACTACACTCTCCCCATTTACATTGGGAACTAATAAACAACGGATAGTTCATAAAAACGTAACCCTTATTATTTCATCTGATATTAATTTGATAATAATGAAATACATTCCGCACAAATTCCACTGATTTTCAAGAATATCGTATTACGTTATTTCTAACTCTACGTATAGACTTTTTTACGGAATACATTTAACGAACATAATTACTTATAGTGTTATGTGATTCAAAATGGCGGCTACAATCTCTTCAGTGAATCGACTTTAGAATTTCCCTTATCACTCTTTGTTGGCTTCAGGTATAATTTCATTTTTTACTAAAACACGTAGACAATTTCATAGATAACAACTTTAAGGCTTAAAAATCATTTTCCAAATACTAACAGCATAAAACGAACACAGTCAATTGTTGATACCAAATCCATGGAAGCACATGATATAAGTTTATCTACGAACCTTACATTACTTTAACTAACAGACAAGACAAGTTCATTTTTTTTACTTTCGATCATCAAACCTAACATAAATCCAACATTTGTGTTTTCATTTTCACGTTAGGTATTTTTCTTTTTATTTGTGTGTGTGTGGCAGGGGTTATTTTACGTAAGACGTTTTCTTTTCTTCTTTACATTCCCCTATTATAATCGTCCATTCTCTCTCTCCCCTCTCTCACTCTTCCTCCCCTCTCTCACTCTTCTTCCCGCCCCCTCTGTCTGTCTGTCTCTCTCTCTCTCTCTATATATATATATATATTCAATTTCTAAAAAAACGTATTTACATTTTCGCAGCCAATAAACATTACAAATATACGTACATTTCTTTCTGCTCACATTCGATTTAAGTTAGCATTCGTCGATTTATTTAAGTATATGTTTATAATGACGAATAACGTTCTTTTATTTAACTCACGACAGTTAAAAGGCTTCGAAATAAATTTTGAACACAGACCGGCGTAACATGTGAAATAACTTTTTATATACTTTCTTTGTGGCTAAAACTGCTACTGATAATATAACCTATTTGCGTTCTCTCGGGATTTTAATAATATATATTATACACCTGACTAATGCAAAATAGTTTCGTTTTTTTACACTCATAATTGCTTCATACTGCATTTAGCGACCAACACCTCAGATTTGTTTTGCATTTCTAGCTCCAAACGAAATTGGGATTTACGTGACTAAAATAGTAATTAATCAGCACCTTAATTTGCGCAATTCAGATGAAAATTGATTTCATTGTTTTTGTTTTTATTATCACACAATATATATTTATCCTAGTTGCCCAAAATATTATTTACTTACAAATATATCGCCCCGAAACAAGTAACCTTTTCCATAATCGGTCAGTGAAGGAGACACCTTTCTACACGGGGCCAATTTTCTATTTTTGTCGAACTCAGGTAAACAGTTTTTCTACAATTCCAAACCTACATTTCTTCTAAACATTATAATTGTTCGATGTGACCTATTTGCGTTCTGTCGGATGTTTACAAATTTGAATTCATTCTTTTATATTTCTCCCGGGAAACGCCGGGCGATGGATCCGCTTATCTTCTATATAAATACATTCTTAATATTTAACATTTTAAAGATGAAAAAAAAAATGATGAGAGACACACTATTACGATTGCTATGACGAAGATTATTTCGTTTTCTTACGAATTGGCGCAACAAATTTAATAGTTAGATTCTAAATAATTTCTCGGATTCAATGTCAACATATCGTAAGATATGCGATCGCTTTTATTCTAACACTGTATTTTTTAGCTCACATATTTTTTTTAATGAATTTCTTCAGAAAATCCAAATATTCTTTGGAAGAAATTAATTGAGAGAAAGGCGGAGCAAAATGAAGAACGAAACAAGAATTGGAGAATAAAAGACTCCTGCGAAACGCCGGGTAGTATCAGCTGCCTCGATATATATATACAGGGTGGGCCAAAATAAGGGTCCTATCTTTAAATTTGAATAACTTGAATTTGAATAACTTCCACAAAATAAAAGTTAAACTCACCAAACTTTATGTGTGTGTAGACTGACCCTTCCGAGATTTTTTGAAATAAACAAAACAAATTTTAGCCGAAAAACACTTCTTAAAAACTTACAAAAACTAAAGTATTGTTTTTTACACTGTTTTGAGTTTTTTAAGCAAAAATAATGTTTTCTAAATGAGGGTTCGTTCCTTAGGGTTAATACGGCTCATGCTTGCTTCGGAAGGGGGCCTTTACTTATTCTAAAAAAAAATCAAAAAAAAATCAATAAATAAAAAAGTTATGAATTTTTAAAAATAGGACCCTTATTTTTGCCCACCCTGTATATATATATATATATATATATATATATATATATATATATATATATATATATATATATATATATATATATATATATATATATATGTATATGTATATATGTATATATATGTATCTATATATATATATATATATATATATATATATATATATATATATATATATATATATATAGCAGGATCAAATATAAACCAAAAGTAAACTTTTATTAGATGGAACCTATAGTGAAAAAGGTTAAGCTCAATATACGAGATAGAGCAATTGAAAAGATAGAAGAAATAAGAGTGATAAACATGTACGAATGTCCAAATTTATTTCAAATTTCGATTGTTCAATGCAACAATCGAAATTTTAAATAAATTTGGACATTCGTACATTTTTACCACTCTTATTTCTTCTATCTTTTATATGTATATATATATATATATATATATATATATATATATATATATTGAGGTAGCATTTTTTCTTTAAAGCATATTTCGTTAAATATGAAGAACAGATTAGTTCTGCATATTTTTGTTTTGCTTCTTTCTAAACTTCCGTATGCCCTGCACAGCAAAACATCCATCTATCAATAAAGTTAATTTCAATAATAGTGAAAACATTCTAAAATGCCTGTAATACTAATATCAATACCTTATTAATGCTATAACCATCATGTGATTCATGCTCAAACGACTTATAAATATCTAAGCACTATGTTCTTTACTCGATAACCACCTTTGAAGATATCCAGACGAATCCGAAAGTACTAGAGATATAAGCGAATACGGTAGATGGATCGGCCAGTTCCCGCTCGAAACCTGAAAACACATACGGAAATTATAAAAGATCGAAACAAACATATGCAGAGACAAATTTTCTATCATATTTAATGCAATATAATTAGTCACAATTTTCATGTAACCAACAATTTTTTCATTTTTAATTTTTAATTTTTGATTTCATAATCTTAACACGTCTGTGGATGTTTATCATTTACATATTATATATTAAACCAATGTTTTATATACAGGGTGGGCAAAAATAAGGGTCCTATTTTTAAAAATTCATAACTTTTTTATTTATTGATTTTTTTAACTTTTTTTTTTTAGAATAAGTAAAGGACCCCTTCCGAAGCAAGCATGAGCCGTATTAGCCCTAAGGAACGTACCCTCATTTAGAAAACATTATTTTTGCTTAAAAAACTCAAAACAGTGTAAAAAACAATACTTTAGTTTTTGTAAGTTTTAAGAAGTGTTTTTCGGCTAAAATTTGTTTTGTTTATTTCAAAAAATCTCGGAAGGGTCAGTCTACACACACATAAAGTTTGGTGAGTTTAACTTTTATTTTGTGGAAGTTATTCAAATTCAAGTTATTCAAATTTAAAGATAGGACCTTTATTTTGGCCCACCCTGTATAAGATGTATATGATAAACATACACCGAGGTTTTAAGATAATTATAAAAACAAAAATAATAATAAAAAAAAAATTGAGGAAGCTCATGAAAATTATGACTTTGGATAAATTTTTGCATGGTCATTGGAAGGAACCAATTTTATGAAATGCTCTGAATCTTCTAATACAACTTCATTGAGCTTGTAATATGGAATTTTCGGATCTTATAAAGAGTATAAATTTGAAAATATACATTCCTTATAAAAAGCGACATATATATATATATATATATATATATATATATATATATATATATATATATATATATATATATATATATGAGAAGAATATTGTTGTTTGCTTGAAGCACTGTGCGTAATATATAAGAAGTATTGTTTGAAGGCGATTACAATGCGTTAATTAGGAAACACGGACGGTACGCGAAAGGTAAACAGAAAAATGACAATATTGATAAATCAATAATTTTCAAATAATTTTATTATATTTACCTTCGTATTATTATCGAATCGTGATGGTAGAGATGATGTATTTACCTTTTAAACATACACCCTCTTTACCATCACGGTAGGATAATAATACGTTGGTAAATATGATAAAATTACTTGAAAATTATTGATTTCTCAATATTGTCATTTGCATGTTTACCTTTCACGTACCGTCTTTGTTCTCTAACCAGCGCATTGTCATCGCCTTCAAACAATACTTGTTTTATATATATATATATATATATATATATATATATATATATATATATATATATATATATATATATATATATATATATATATGTAATGGTGGACAGATTTTTGATTCTCTTATTTTCTGATCTAATTTTCATCAATATAACGGACCTTAATTTTCTCTGTTTACCTTTTGTTCTGGCGAGAAGAAATTTTTTTAATGGTGAACTACTGTGATTTTTTGTTTACTGTGCAGACATTTACAAACAATTTTCAATTAAATCAGATAGCTTACTTTGGTATGGATTATTATAAAATGATATATATATATATATATATATATATATATATTGATTTTTGTAATTGAAATTAGATTCATTCGTGAATCAATTTGATCGATATAAATTTAATTCATATTGTCATAATCTATTATGTATATACACATACATACAGGGTGTAGCAGTAAAATCTGACACTTGACAAAAAGAAAACAAAATAGGCAATAAAAACAAAAGTTGTATATGCAGAGACCCGAACGTTTATTTAGTAACAGTTAGAGTTACATACTACATTATTTTTCAATGTAACCGCCACCGGCGGAGACGATCATCTAAAGGCACACGCGTAATGAGTCATACGCTTTGGCGACCATGTCCTTGTCTATAGCGGCGAACGCCTCTACGATGGCAGCCTTCAGAGAGTCGACCGTATCGTGAGTATACTTGGTCTCGATCACGCCCTAGAAGAAATAGTTTAGGGGATTACAGCAGGGTAAGGAGGGCTGCCACAAGTCTGGCGACCAGTAGTGAAGAACATTCTACAACCGCCACGCCTGGCTCGTCTTGGCCTTGTATGCAGGAGCGGAGTCCTGTTGGAAGACGTTGGAGCGTCCGGCGGCGATCTCGTCCATATAGGGTTTCACCCTGCTCCTCAGTACCTCCTGGTATTTCGTTTACTTTTTGTCACGTGCTGGATTTTTCTGCAACACCCTGTATATACTTAATATTTCGTATTTTAAATGAAATAAAATTAACATGTTTATGGTTTATAAATGTTTACATCGATCATAGAATATATTTACGTCATATGCACTATGTATTTCTAGCAAAAATAAAAGTATGACGGCGTTGGGTAACGTAACGTCATATAGATTTGGAAAAAATTTAATATATCACAAATAGTTTGAATTTTCATTCAGGGACCTATAGACACATCGATGATTCGATAAATCATAGATACTTTAGTAAAGACAAAGTTTTTATGTATCTATTGTTGTTATGAATCTATATTTGAACTAGGAATTCTGATCGGATAATTGCTTGGGAGTAAATCAAACAGAAAACACTGACCGCAATTATATGTAATTTTGAAAAGGGTGTTTTATCCCGAAAACTTAAATATTCAATCAATATATAACTATAAGTTATTTTATTTAGAATTGAGTTCGCATTGCCAAGCTTTAAAACAATAAAACAAGTTCTATACTACATAAAATGATTGAAACAAAACATTACACCATCTTAATGCCTGGTGATACCAGATCAGGCTCCCCGTGGCTCCCTGAGACGATATTCACCTACATTGACGTTTTTTTTTTTTTTTTTTTGTTTTTTTTGTTTGTAAAACTTAATTATGTTCTACAAAACCAAAAACAAAAACAACAGCCCCTCTCCCTTTCTCCCTGCCCTTTTTTATTTTTATTTTTCCTACCCTACTCCCGGTCCTGGATATGACCTTAAACTACATCCGATGGTGAGATCTGGCTTACGGACTTTGGGGAATGTGGAGCCTCCTCTTAATTACTATTGCTCCCAGGTCCACCCTGACCCGGAGTGGTAGTACCTGTTAGGGTCCCA
This sequence comes from Sepiola atlantica, assembly GCA_963556195.1. NCBI lineage: Eukaryota > Metazoa > Mollusca > Cephalopoda > Sepiida > Sepiolidae > Sepiola > Sepiola atlantica. The sequence continues at coordinate 243,022,903 of OY744515.1, read as the reverse complement.
ACTATGGGTTAAATAGAAACAGATATTAAAAGGGGAAATAAACAAAAAAGAGAAGAAAACAAGACCAGATTCGGCATTAAATAACCCAAAAAGGGTTGATATGCCGTAAAACAAAACTACCAAACCATACCATCTTAATGCAAATGTTTAAATGCCTTATAATTTTGAAGAAAATCGAAAAAATCTATTATTATATTAAAAATAAGTTAATCAATGTGTATTGCAATCACACAAAACACATGCTAAAATGCTCCTCTGTTGCTGGGATTAGGTTATGTTTGAGAAACTTCCATTTTAATTGTTCTAATTAGCCGCCATTTGCTATTAAGTTAACAGACACCAAATCTTAATTATAATAATATATCTATACAAGAACACACCGACAACATCAACTGAATTTGATTTGTGTTATATGGAATCTGTTTTTACATTTAAGTTAAATGTCTTTCACCGTATAGAAGGCGTTTAAATTCAGTGATTGAGCGAGAATACAAATTCTGGTCTGTTCTTGCTGTGAGCTACAATACAGGCTTCAAACGGAAGAAAATTAAATTAAGATGAGAATAAAGAAAACTAAATAAAAAAAAAGATACACGCGAACGTGTAAAAGAAAATTGAGATTGGAAGAAACTATTTTAATTTAATAAAGTTATTTGATTTCAGAAGTATTTTACAATTTGCACCAGTTTTATTGTTGTGTTTTTCTTTCGACTCATCGTAGTCGTGTATTGGGAGGCGCTTATCACAAACGATAACAATAGTAATTACAAACCAATAAGAAAATATGCAAATCAAATTATGACAAAAATGAAAACATCTCAGCCGGCAGACATTGTTATTTTTTAATTGACTGAAGAAGCAATAAGTTATATTGTTGCGGATGGGCACACAGAAAACGTGAATTGGCATATGAACTCGGAGACGAAAGCATGAAGACACATCAAATGATGTTAAAAAATACAGTGTTTGAGAAATACGAAACAGTATGATTTGGTTTTCGTTGTTCAGCTTTTATGAGGGAGAAGTTGGGTTGACAGAAAGCAGCTGACTCAGAGTCCATAAGAGAAAGAGACTTAATTTTATAAAGTAGATATATATCTAGCAACACTAATGAGTCGTTAATCGACGACACAGCTGTCTGTGGATAATTATGTATACATATATCTGTAAATTTAGGGATATGGCTTTCTATGGACGTAGCATTCTGCCGGAGAAATTAAGTTTTCCACTTCGCGTAACACAATACTATTCCGGAAAAAGAATTGAGTTCTATCGGGAACCAGTATCGGAAATGTGTAAACAAATGAATATTTTCATTTGTATGATTACAATTATTCCGCTTTAAGTAGCGGGTTATTTGGCAGTGATCGTAAACTGTTGGTAGTGGTCTTGCGCCCAACTTTGAATCTTGAGGTTGATGCACGCGCTATGTATAGTGACACCGATAAGTTATGAAACAATGAAACAGCTGCATGTGAATAGCTCTCTCTCGCTTTCTCTCTCTTTCTCTCTCTGTATATATATATATATATATATATATATATATATATATATATATATATATATAGTTATATGTCTTATTGCACTTATAGGAAACAGTGAGAGATTTTGAGATAGATAGATTTACGTGTCAGTTTCACGCCTTGCGCTCGTCAGACCACGTTAGTCCCAGATTGTGGTCATCCAGTGATGCGTAGGACATGATCAGAAGAGTGACACAGTTTCAGTTAGTTTAATGTTTTTGCTTACATTATACGTATTTTTCGAGACGTATATCAGACATTGACACACACATTAAACTAAGGAAGGTATATATATATATATATATATATATAAAATATAATAACACGAAATCACATAATTGTCGATGCAATAGTTTATTTCAACCGTTCGGTTTTTTCAAGCATCACTCAGACAATTACATTTTTGAGACTGATAGAAAATTGAATTTCCCTACCACAGTTCCAATACAATCAGAGATGGTGGTAGTAGCAACCAATTTGATACATCTTTTATAGAGAGGGGGAAATTTAAAACTTATATTTAACTATGGCGGGCGAAGGGGAGGGATCTTTAAGTTAATCAACTATATATATATATAGTTAATCAACTATATATATATATATATATATATATATATATATATATATATATATATATATATATATATATATATAGATAGATAGTAGATAGATAGATAGATAAGGAGATTTAGTGAATTATAAGGTTACAATTGCTTAAAGAATTAGAACAACAAGTCTATTATGGCGTACGGTCGTTTCCAAAACATTCTGGAAATACTTTATTTTATTCTTTAATTTTTTAATTTTTAATTTATATATATATATATATATATATATATATATATATACGGAAAATAAAAAAAAGTAAAAACCAAAACAATTTTTTATATATTCATCAACGTTTTCACTTTATTTAAAAAAATGTCCTAATATGACTCATTTGAAGAAAAACGTAGAAGTCAATATTTAAAAATACGTAGTGCGTCTATGATATGAAAAAGGAATGTTTCTGTTTCTTATTTCAGAACGAAACATAGACGTTAGAATTAAACATATGTGGTACGGTTATAAAGTGGAATGTACGTGTTTTAAAAAAAATAATATCGATGTTATGTAGAAAGTTTTTTTAGAAAGGTGATGTAAAATTGCTTGCGTGGATATAAATTCAAGTTAGTATTAGTTTGCTGATTAAATGAAATAAATTGTAGAAGCTGTTACGTTATTTAATTGTGTCAAAGTTCATAATAGATACTAAACACTTATCTCATAAATAGACATCTTCGTTTACCTACCCACGCCAATGATAAAATAATTTACAATACCCTAAACAAACTAGGAATTTTAACAATACAAACTACATTACAAACGATAAAACAAACACTAAAAACAGAATATTTTTTTCTTTCTGAAAAGACCCACATCTAATGCAGAAATATATCGCCCCATGCAATAATTGCAATTAGATATACGTTGTGAAACTCAAAGCGAACTTAGAAAACGGCTTGGTGAACATTAAAAGAGATATAAAAATATAAATTCTTTAAATGTGCTATTCTCTCATGCATTACAAAATGATCATTCCTTTAACTTTCAACAAGCAAAACTCATTAAATTTATCTAAAAATAAATATCGCCGCAGATTTCTTGAATACACACTCATTATAAACTCTGACGCATTAAAACAGCGTAACTGCTTCCACAATTTATTAGCTAACCAATACTAACCGAATATAACTTTTATTTAGATCCAGACCAGCTATTTTACACCACGTTTGCTACAAAACTGTGTACATGATGTCGATATTGATAAAACAAACAAAACACACGTTCATTCCACTTAATAAACGCAGAATATGTTTTAATTCTATGGTAAATGTTTCGTTCCCCCCAAAAAAGAAAAACACATTCTTTTCACGTCATAGATGTACCACATATTTTCAAACATTGAATCTTATGTTTTTTTTGTGAAAGGGATCACTTTGAAAAAGTATTGAAGCAAAAATGAAACGTTGATAAATATATCAAAAACAGTTTTCCGTTTTCATTTTCTATTACATTGAATTATTTTCATAATTACTACACACACGCACACACACACATATATATAAATGAATCAATTCGAAAATCTTTTTCATTTATCACACGTACTTTACTATAAAAATATATAGTAAATAGCAAAAACTCACAGCTACTTGTATACATATTTTGCATAACCGTTTTTTAACAGTTTATAATAAATTAATATTTGGTTGTAATCATTTACAATTTCGTTGTCCTATTTTCTCTCTATGTATGTAATAGATTCGTCCATATGAATAGTAATTAAGTTAAGGCATTACGAACACCTTTCTTAAACTATTATGTTCATTAATTGTCAAGGGAGGTAATTTAAATGAAACCTATTAGTTTTAAAATTATGATAGATTTATATTACAGATATGTAATGTTATTTATACATTAACAAATAATACTTAGAACTAGATTATTACACATATTTAATACAGAAAATCAGTATTGAATTTTGAATCTCTCATTTAATCGAGAACTGCTGGGGGTTTCCCACTATCTTACAAAGAAAGTATATATATATATATATATATATATATATATATATATATATATATGTTTTTTTTCATGGTAAACAACTGATGACCCCTTAAATAATGTTAGAAGCAAACTAATATAATAAATGTAAAAAATAAATTGACTTACATACGTGATTTTCCACTGAACGACTTGAGACTAAAAGTTTTTTTTAAAAGTTTTTTTTAATTTTTATGTTTTTATATAGTTTTAAAGGTTGAGAAACTTCCGAGACTATATATATAATTTTGTTATTTCATGTATGTACACATAATATTTCATGTATATATACATATACTATTATACGGTTATATAATATATTGTTTATATATTTTCAGTATTTACTTTAACAGTGCTTAATACGTGAGTAGAGCTTAGTAGCAGTATGGAAATATATTTATGCCACGTAAGCTACACAGAGGCATCCATATTTCATTCCCACAGGAAATCATCGACTAAAATCCTATCTTATGATTTCCTGTGGTAATCAACACATGCACGCCTCTGTGTAGCCTACTTGTTGCCACTGACATATTCATACTGTATACTTTAATACTAATATATATATATATATATATATATATATATATATATATATATATATATATATATATAAAAGAGGGTAGTGCAGTATTAGTGCAGTTCCAACGAGAGAAAAAAATATATATATAAAGGAGTAAGGCTTTACCAACCATAAAAAAGCAATGTTGGTTTTTAATGTGTTTAAAATTCAACTCATGAGAAAACAAATGAAAATTGCCGCAGTTTAGAAGGATTTCTTCATCATAAAGAGAGCAGAGAAAAGAATAAGTTTCGTACGTCACTGACCGAGAAGAGAAGAGGTTAAGTAACAGATACTACACTGTAAAGTTAAGTATATTTCGAAACATAAAAAATGAATAATAAAAAATAAACCGAATTAAATTAACTTTTATAAAATAAAGAAATGAAAAAAGATAGATTTTAGATGGTATTAATTTATAAAGAAAAAGCTGAGAAGCACCTGTAAATAATTTAGGTTATTAAAATAGGATTTATCAAATTTTCGAATCAAACAAAATATAGTTTTCTATGTTTTGTATGACTGTCCCCCGACTACGATGTTAAGTAGCGGGTGATTATTGTCTTACTATCGTCAAAGTTTCAGGGGAGAAAAGTGTCCATATTATATGGAAGACAAGAACATTATGTCAAATCAGTTGTGTCATGTTTAACTGCGCCGGTACATGAATATATTATACCGATGCTATTTAACATAATGTCTCTCTAAATTATCGTTCTGTTATTTTTTGTTACTAACATACATACGCAAAATCTCTATTCTGAGAATTAGCTACGTAGCGCATGTTATCATAATCCTATGAGAAATCGGATTCCTGGCTGTACTAGAGAGCATTTGTTCACAGTTAAACATTTGTAAAATGTTTTTTTCAACATTTATTTATTATTTTGTTATTTTATCATTTTATAATTTTATATAACGCGTTTCAAGCGGTGGTCCGCTTTCATCAGATATGAAAATCCATATATATATATATATATATATATATATATATATATATATATATATATATATATATATATGTATATATATATGATATATGTATATATATATATATGTATATATATATATATGTGTGTATATATATATATATATGTATATATATATATATATATATATATATATATGTATATATATATATATATATGTACATATATATATATATGTACATATATATATATATGTACATATATATATATATATATATATATATATATATATATATATATATATATATATATATATATATATATATATAAGCAAAATACGGACAACTTTATTTCAGAAAACCGACTTTGATCATTGTAATTCACTATTCAAGAAGAACTACGCCAGAGTATTTTTGTTTGGAAATTGAAAAGTAATTTTTTTTTTATCGTAGCCAATTTCAGAAGTCACCATTCAAAGATGAGTTCCCGAGTCCAAACTAAACGTCACTAAGATGAACACCATTTCTAAATGTTCCACTTTAAGCAATCCATTTCACTGGGTAAAAAAAACAACCCAGAAAACGAAAAAAAGAATTAACTGATCAAAAGATAGAAAGTCTCACGAAAATCTATACACAAGTTATAATGGAAAATGACAGAAAATCCAATAAACACTCCCCTTCTTTTCAAAGGCGGCAGTTCTTAAGCTAAACATAGTTGATGGAATGCATCGAATTTGTACCTAGAGTGCCGTTTTAATGACTAGTTACTACATAAGTAACGAACCATACAATCTTTTTGAAAATAATGCGAAAAATAATATATATAGTGTGGGCCAAAATAAGGGTCCTATCTTTAAATTTGAATAACTTGAATTTGAATAACTTCCACAAAATAAAAGTTAAACTCACCAAACTGTATGTGTGTGTAGACTAACCCTTCCGAGATTTTTTGAAATAAACAAAACAAATTTTAGCCGAAAAACACTTCTTAAAACTTACAAAAACTAAAGTATTGTTTTTTACACTGTTTTGAGTTTTTTAAGCAAAAATAATGTTTTCTAAATGAGGGTACGTTCCTTAGGGCTAATACGGCTCATGCTTGCTTCGGAAGGGGTCCTTTACTTATTCTAAAAAAAAAAAAAAAAATCAATAAATAAAAAAGTTATGAATTTTTTAAAATAGGACCCTTATTTTTGCCCACCCTGTACAAGGTGTGTGACAAGTAACACCTTATTATAAAGAGCCTGTAATTTATTACTTAAATATAATTCTTACAAGAAATCAATCTGTATGCAATCAAAAAATATATACAGGATGTGTGGAAAGTAACTTATTATTATTAAATGATCGTAATATATCAATTTCTCATAAGAAATTAATATGATACAAAATTGTATAGCCTAGGGTTTTATTTAGAATTAAGTATTGGCGCAAGCATTCGCTACCAGCTATTACAGTCGCTTGGGAATCGCATCAACTGATTTCACAAGTAATTTGTTTCTGTTTTCTTACTAGTTTAATGATTATGAATACTATTAGAGGCTCGAAAATATCGATATATTATTCACTCAATACAACACAGAGTCATCGCATTCTATGAGCGATTTGTCTGACCAAAGTTGAACAATTGCTGTTTAAACTGTCAATCTATACATCTCATTAACCCTTATCATTGAGTGGATTTTGCTTGTGGTGACTCATTAGTTGACCACCCTCTCTCACAGCTTACCCACACGTTGAGATCTCTGGTAGTGAAGATTAGGTTTCTACTTAGCGTAAAGCAACTCTCTTTTATAAAGAAGAGAATTCGTTTAGGTCACCGAGTTGCGGAAAAGAAACATGGAAACAGAAAAGATATATAGCGTTATAAATTTTCCCTCACTATCAACAACAATTTTATTATCACGAAGGTAAGATGCTGGACATTGCTGTTCACAGTTGGAGCTTACTTCACATTCGGGTTTTAAATCAGCATGGATACACTTGCTACATCTAGCCACACTGACGAGTCATAATACGATGAAACATCGTTCTTTGGATATACGAAAGTGCTTGTGAGCGTTGTAAAAGCTAGTTCTTAGAATACAGTTGGACAGACATTTTATGACGTATTGACTTATTGATCGTCGAAGCAGACATGTTTAACTGTGAACAAATGCTCTCTAGTACAGCCAGGAATCCGATTTCTCATAGGATTATGATAACATGCGCTACGTAGCTAATTCTCAGAATAGAGATTTTGCGTATGTATGTTAGTAACAAAAAATAACAGAACGATAATTTAGAGAGACATTATGTTAAATAGCATCGGTATAATATATTCATGTACCGGCGCAGTTAAACATGACACAACTGATTTGACATAATGTTCTTGTCTTCCATATAATATGGACACTTTTCTCCCCTGAAACTTTGACGATAGTAAGACAATAATCACCCGCTACTTAACATCGTAGTCGGGGGACAGTCATACAAAACATAGAAAACTATATTTTGTTTGATTCGAAAATTTGATAAATCCTATTTTAATAACCTAAATTATTTACAGGTGCTTCTCAGCTTTTTCTTTATAAATTAATACCATCTAAAATCTATCTCTTTTCATTTCTTTATTTTATAAAAGTTAATTTAATTCGGTTTATTTTTTATTATTCATTTTTTATGTTTCGGAATATACTTAACTTTACAGTGTAGTATCTGTTACTTAACCTCCTCCCTTCTCGGTCAGTGACGTACTAAACTTATTCTTTTCTCTTTACGATGAAGAAATCATTCTAAACTGCGGCAATTTTCATTTGTTTTCCCATGAGTTGAATTTTAAACACATTAAAAACCAACTTGCTTTTTATGGTTGGTAAATTCATTCTACAACCAAAGCGAGCACTCCGGATAGGGATAAAAAGTGTATCAGTCTAGAAGAATTTTTCCTTCACTGAACTTGAAAACATTCACTAATATTTTTGGTTTACATTTACTAATTGTTTTTTTTTGTGGGACCTCATCCCACAAAAAAAAACATTTAGTAAATGTACAAATAACCCGCTGCTAGTGGAGGGAGTCACACAGACAGAGAAACCTCTATTTTGTTTTATTAAAAACATTGATAAATACTATTTTAATCTCCTAAATTACTCACAGGGTTCTTTTCAACTACTTTTTTACGAATTAATACTCTAATACTTTATATATATATATATATATATATATATATATATATATATATATATCCCGCGTAACGCCGGGACACGGTCCTGCTATATTATATAATACGTTATTTGCCTCTTTATGCTGCTAATACAGTTTACGAACCGGGCTTACTTGCCTCCACACGAGGGCGCAGTTATACAAAATGTCGGTTTTTAATGTGGGGAAAAATCCATCTACCCAAATAGGGACACTCCGGATTCGAACTAAAATAAAAATTGCCGCAGCCTAGAAGCATTACGCTGAATGGCCAGATTGCAACAACTAATCGTGACAAAAGAGTTATTACTCCACGTAATGCATTAATTGCTTAAGCTGCTGTTTTACATTAACATTGTAGGGTATGTGTTCGCGCTGATCAGTCATAAGCACCAGATAATTCAAGAGTTACAGATTTTGCAACCCATATTTGGATTTATTCGACTTTCCCGGGAAGCGCCAGAGCACGCGTCAGCTTGTATATAATAAAAGTGAACGTGCGTGTATCCGGTTCGGTTCAATAATCATATATACCAATTTATTTTTATGAACAAAGAGGAGCTTAATCTTAATAATATCCGATAATAATAAAATAGAAAGGAAAGAATAATCACGTGTGGAAATTTCATTTTATAGGAAAATAAGACGAGATCTAAACTAAATAATAACTGATAATAATAAAAAAAGGAAATAATTTCTTTCACTTTTAATATAGACACAAAAATATTCTCTTCTTCTTCTTCTTCTTCTTCTTCTTCTTCTTATTATTATTATTATTATTATATCTGCCCACAAGGAATTATCATACAAGTCATCGTCAGTGATTGCTCACCGACAACAACCAGTGGTGTTCCCTGAGTCCGAATGACAACAAGTCTCCCCAGATTTCCAGCACTCTCAACCTCTTTTCGATCACCACCGCAAATGACCTTGCGGTATCGCAATAGCCGCTTACCATTGATTTCTCGCTGATTACAAGCATTGGTCTCCCCGTGAGGTTTGGGTGGGAATAAACATTCTCAAGTCCCAGCACTCTCCGCACTCTTCCAGTAGAGGTCTGGTTAGTGCTGTCCCTTCTCGGTCTTCTGATCCTCTATGACTTTCTACGACTATTTTGTGTGGTGCCAACTGAGGCTGGTGCCATCATTAAAAAAAAATCCTTCCTTTTTGTTGGGGAGGGGGCGGGGCAGCTTATGATATTTTTTGCAGTTTTTGTTCCTTAGTTCTTCCTGTGGTTTCGCTTTCTTCATATTGTAACTTCCATGTGACTGGTTACCATTCGTAGCTTATGCGAGTTGGTTTCCGCATTCGAAAATTTTCCTTAATATTGCAGCTGTTTTGATGATTGTCGTCCTTTGTATGGTCTCAGTGATCACTTTGATTCCAATTTCTCTCAGTATTTTCTCCAGTTTTTTGGGACTGTTCCTAGTGCTCCTACGATTATTGGTATTATACTGACTTTCTTCATGTTTCATATTCCTTTCAATTCTTTGGCAAGTTTCGTGTATTTGCTTCGTTTTCTGTCTACTTGATTTTTACTCTGTCGATGCAGGATTTTTCCTTCCTGTCGATTATAATGATATCCGATCTCCTTGCTCATCTGAGTTTATCTGTTTGTACATCAATATCCCAGAGGATTTTGTGTTTTTCGTTTTCCAGTACTGTCTCTGGTTTATGTTTGTACCATTTGTCTACGTGTTCGCATTGCAATCGTTTGCACAGTTCCCCGTGTACTGCTTTCCCCACACAGTTATGCCTGTTCTTGTATTCTTTTGGGGCTAGTTTGCTACATTTGCTTATTATATTATTTACTGTTTCGTCTATTTGCCCACACAGTCTCCATTTACTGTTTTCCTGCGTTTTATCTATTTTAGCTTAAATGTAGTTAGTCCTAATCGCATTGTTCTGTACAGCCGTAAGTAAAGATTCGGTTTCCCTGTTAAAGTGTCCTTTACTTAGCCATGCCCAGTTATTGTCTTGTCAGTCTTATGAAGCGTCCATGTAATTGTTTTTCTTCCCACTTTTCTTTTCTTATTCTTTTCTTGCTGGTTTCGGTGCTTTGCGAGTTGTTTATTAGTACGGGTTCTTTTGTTGCAGTAATTAGTTTTTCTGTGTTCTGAGTTTTGTATTGATTAAGCTCTTTTTGTGTCTTCCACACAATCTTCCATACTTACCAGTCCTCCCCCCCCTCGTTTCTTTTCATGTAAAGTCTATCTGTATCGTGTTTTGGGTGTATTGCGCTGTGCATGATTATTCATTTTCTAGTCCTCTGGTCAAGGTGCCTGAGTTCTTCGTTACTCCAGCCTATGAATAATCAAGAGTATCTATGTACATCTATGTACATGCAGTGGTTTATTCTTTGTTATGTGTCTGTAAACCTGTATCTGGCATCACATTTTCTGAGTATGTAGTTGAGTGGCATCATGGCTATGATAAATAATTGTGGTGATAGGGATTCTCCTTGGAAAATGCCTCTCTGTATTTTTTATCTCAGTCAAGTGTTCTCCTCCAGCTGTCAGTTCTAGTCTCTTATTGCTTTCTTAATTAGATTAATAATCATGTCTGGTATCTTTTACATTTAGAAGCATTTAATTATCCATGCTTGAGGGATTTTGTAGTAATCTTTCTTGTAGTCAATCGATGCCATAGATATGTTCTTTTTTTCCTTTTTATCTCCTTCAGAATCTTTTGATCTTTGTATAGCAGGTCATGCGCCCCTTTTTTCCTTTTCCGGCATCCTCTTGGTAGAATTGTTCTCTCACTTGTGCCGTTAGGATTTTCAACATTGTTCGTAAACAGGTTATTGACCTGTAGTTACTTGGGGTCGTTCCCTTTTTGCATCTTTTTGTATTAGCGTTGTCCTTCATTTGGTCATCCAATTAGGTACGTCTGTTTTGTGGATACATCCTCTCAGTTTTTGCACTAGCCTATCATGTAGGGTCGTGGACTTTTAAAACCAGTACGCATATATTCTATTATGGCCTGGTGCTTTCCAGTTTGCGATTTTCTTTAGGTTTGTCTTAATAGTTTCTTCATTAAAGTCCGTTGCCTCTTCAATTTCTTGTAGTTCATTTTTCATGTTTTCAGCCATTATAAATGTTTATTGTGTTTTGAGGCTTTTCCCATATCTTGCTCCAGAAGTGTTTTGTCTTTTTTCGGGTGCGGTTGTTCTGTTGTTATTTCTTTACGTTTACGTCAAACTGGCTTTCATTGTTTCAAAGGTCCTGTTCTGTTTGGGCTGTTACGATTTGTATCTATATCGTCTCAATCTTCCTTCTATGGCTGCTATATTTTGTTTTAGTTCTTCATTTTGCCTATTTAGTGTTCTCTTGTGATTTATATATCTGCTCTTCCACAGTTTCCTGTCCTCTTTCATCTTGTTTACGGTTTTAGCTTCTTCTTGGGATTTGGTGATCTATGGTTTCCAGTCTTATTTCCCATCCAAGCGTTGTCGGTCTATTCTTTTGGTCAGTCTTTCTTTCGTTTTATAGTTTCATATTTATTATCTTTTCCCCCGTATATATCAAGTTGTTTACGCATATGATAGTATCTGTTGAGATGCACGCGAAGAGTCTGTTTACTTTCTCTGTTTCTAATTTTAACTTCTTTCAATCTTCGTTTCTTAGGGATGGGAGTTCTGTTTTTCTCGACCATGAACCGTTTTTTAATTTTATTATTATTATTATTATTATTATTATTATTATTATTATTATTATTATTATTATTATTATTATTATTATTATTATTATTATTATTATAATAATAACAGGAGTAGTTATTATAGTATTATTATTAAGAGTAATAAAATTCTGTCTTCTTTTTCTTATCGATTAGTTTTATCTTCTAGTACTTATCGATTAGTTTCGTTTTAGTGATTTCAAATAATAAATATAAATTAAATTGCGAAGTGATAGCGACGGGCGAAGTTAACTAGTTTTAAATAATTTTCTAAATTTTCGATACCAACATACAGACAGAAAATTTCCATGATAGTATGAAAAGACAGTGTATCTTTTTTCAGTGGGCCCAATAGTTTTGGTAGTCTGTAACTACCTCATCCCCTAAAACGGTTAAGAACAGTTATAGAAAGTCGTCAGTATGATTTAGTATTACACGTAACACGCGGCTCTCAAAATAAAAAAAAGTGCAGGGGAATATTTGTATTATTTGGATTATTAGAACTACTGTTCTCATATTGGTTGTTATTTTTACGTTTCGGTCGATGTATTCGAAGAAAGACGAAAGCGATATCGGCCAAAAACGTGAAAATAACAACCAATATAAAAATAAAACGAATTATCAATCTTCATTGCCAAAAATTCTAAAATCAGAATTTTCGATAAAATAATATGTTTGGATTGCGATTTCCCTCGAAATTTTCAAAAATCCCACAATTTTTATATTTATTTATTGTCTCTTTGGGAATCACTTCATTTAATCAATATTCTGGTACGTGGCAGTGGTGAAGTGGATACCGGCGTCGACTGAACACCTGCACATGCCAAGTTCAAATCATGTTGGTCCCATAGCTCTAAATTTCTTATGGATATTGGTAACTTCTGTAAGTACTTGCGGAAATAATGCCAATAACATAATCAAGCTGGTCTAAAATCGTACTATGTCGATTCATAAGAATTTACGTGTTTTTTTTCTGATTAATCTCATGCCTATAAATATACAATATATATTATGAATATACAGACGAAATTATCTAGATTTACCAGAAAATCTTACAGAAAATGGTCAATGTTTGTTTAAAAATTAACCATAATATATACTTAAACTCGCCATTATTATAGAGGGTGTTTGGAAAATCGATGGAATGATGTAAAGTTCTTGTTTGTGTGTGGGTTGCTTTTGTAATATTTTACTTTTCTAATTTCCTTTGTGAGCAATTTCATCATCTGTGTGGTCTATAGTTTGTGCTAATAATATTTATTTACCTGCATTTCTTCTGTTGTATTCTGTTACTCAAAATAAAAAGGGCTTAAATTCTCAGGATGCCGACCATGTCCTTCGTGTTTGCTATCAAAAGAAGCCCTGTCGACTATTACTGTTTTTATATTTGTTTGGTATCATTGTTCTCTGACATTGTTTGTGTATGTGGCTCGACCATGCTCCGACTTATTTTACCTGTGATCGTGTCATAGGGATAGTGTTGATCTACTCCATATGCAGAAATAACATTGTACATTCACACTCATTGTACGTGTTAAATGTTCATAATTAAAAAATGTTGATCTGTTTTAGTTTTATGGCCTATAACCCAGAAACCAAGCATTTCCGGACGTATGTTTATGGCAACTATTTTCATTACTTACACATATAGAACATAATTCACCAGTAATGCCATCGATTTTACAAACATTCTCAATATGGCTGCTAGCTGATATATCCAACGTATCACACATGATGAATAAAATATAACATATGAACTTTCTCATTGGTAGAGCAGTTGAGGTAGCAGGTTCGTTTCACAGGAGAAGGCCAATGTAAACATGGGAGGAACTGATAAGACTAGACTTTAGAGAAAGATAGAATAAATAAAGACCTGGGCAGAGATAGTTTGGAAGTCAATTTCTAAAAGCTATCCAACACATACCAGGATTTAAAACGGATCATGATGATGATGATGATGATGATGACTTAGTCCGACTCAGATAACAACTACTAATGAAACATTTTTAAAGAGTCACCTAAAAGTAAAAATAACCAAATAGGGTAACTCATTTTAAATTGTAGAATATCATAATAGTTGTCTTAAGTTTAAAAATATGCAAAAAAAAAAATTAAAAACTACAATACAACTAGTTATATATAAGATTTATCGATCGTGGTTTTACAGTTATATGAGTTAAATAGTACACATACTCTTCCTTTGTTTAGAAAACTGTTTCCCAGCATTAAATGTCAGTAAATGTTGATATGCCGTTGAACAAAATAACCCAGTTATTTAGTATACATTATTAGAACAGAAGAAAAAGCTTAATCATTAAAACCCGTGCTAAAATATCCGCATGAAGTTACTTATTCCTAACATTCATTTTGCTTGGAAATTAATAATTGGCAAGTGATGCGTGGACAGACAGGTACACGGATAGACATCTTTATCTTATGTGTATAGTAGTTTTTAAAAACAAGTAACTACAAAATAGCCCGTATTTTGCTTTCTATTTCATTTTTCGGCTAGCTAAAATAATGTACAAAGGAAATCAATGCATGCTTGTAGGTCGCATCTATACGATCACAACAATGTCAACATCTTTGTTTTGGCGCTATAACATGTCCTTACCGAAATATCAGCAGTTACGAATATTAGTAATCATAAAAGTTCCAAATTTCATATTAGTAATCATTAAAGTTCCAAATTTCATGTTAGTAATCATAAAAGGTTCAAATTTCATTTTAGTTATCATAAAAGTTCCAAAGTTTTATTTTAGTAATCATAAAAGTTCTAAACTTCATTTTAATGATCATAAAACTTCCAAATTTTTATTTTAGCAATCATAAAATTCCAAATTTCATTTTAGTAATCATAAAAGTTCCAAATTTCATATTAGTAATCATTAAAGTTCCAAATTTCATTTTAGTAATCATAAAAGTTCCAAATTTTTATTTTAGTTATCATAAAAGTTCCAAATTTCATTTTAATAATCATAAAAGTTCCAAATTTCATATTAGTAATCATTAAAGTTTCAAATTTCATTTTAGTAATCATAAAAGTTCCAAATTTTTATTTTAGTAATCATAAAAGTTCCAAATTTCATTTTAATAATCATAAAAGTTCCAAATTTAATATTAGTAATCACAAAAGTTCCAAATTAAATTTTAGTAATCATAAAAGTTCCAAATTTCATTTTAGTAATCATAAAAGTGCTAAATTTCATTTTAGTAATCATAAAAGTTCCAAATTTCATTTTAGTAATCATAAAAGTTCCAAATTTCATTTTAGTAATCATAAAAGTTCCAAATTTCATTTTAGTAATCATAAAAGTGCTAAATTTCATTTAAGTAATCATAAAAGTTCCCAATTTCATATTAGTAATCATAAAAGTTCCAAATTTCATATTAGTAATCATAAAAGTTCCAAATTTCATATTAGTAATCATAAAAGGTCCACATTTCATTTTAGTAATCATAAAAGTTCCAAATTTCATTTTAGTAATCATAAAAGTTCCAAATTTCATTTTAGTAATCATAAAAGTTCCAAATTTCATTTTAATAATCATAAAAGTTCCAAATTTCATTTTAGTGATCATAAAAAGTTCCAAATTTTTATTTTAGTAATCTTTAAAGTGCTAAATTTCATTTTAGTAATCATAAAAGTTCTAAATTTCATTTTAGATATTGCCCAAAGTTAATTAAATTCGTATGAATCAGTATGATACAGTAATATTTCTTCCTTCCTACAACAGGAATGCATACTACAAAATTAAGAGGTGAGGAAAAAACCAACGCATCAGAAGAGGGCGTACTCTAGCCCAGCAAAAATATCCCGACTAGCCCTATCGTCAATCTTAGATTATAGCGCCTAAAGCGACCGGCAATAAATTACCCTGGTCTCAAACGGAGAAAGTACAGTCTTGGAGAGTCCACCTCCTAAGACGGAGCAGAACAATATGGTATGGCCTTTGTGACGGCTTGATTCCGTTGTGTGCACTAGTTTTCCCAATTCTTTCTAGAAGCAGGTACTTACAGGCGGGACCACGTGACAGATGGTAGAATCTATAAGTGAAAATTGTGCTATGGAATAGACTGGAGTCGAACTTGGCACCACTAAGTAACCAGTCTGCGTCGAATAACATTCACAATTATTTCGAGAAAAAATAATGCCTGATTTATCCACCAAGTTTCAGTCATGAATACCCAACAGTCTTTGCTTCATCGCCGTTGAATTATATGCGGGACACTTTTGTGATCATCTCATCAGTAGGAGGTGTGATACCGAATGGGCTTCAGATTTAGCTATGTGGAGTTATTTCAAATATAATGGATATCAAAACAAGACCCAGACGATTCCTAAACTGAGATGGACCATCAGAGTCAAAATTTGGGCAGTGTTAAAACAGAAGTTTGTCAGGGTTAGTGACAATTTTACACGCCGTATCCAAATGTGCTTATCATTGAAAAGCGATAAAGCAAAGACTGTTGGACATTCAAGAGAGAGATTTGGCGGACAAGTCAGACATAGACTTAAGTTTAATAGTTTTAAATATTGGTTGGATCGCAGAAACGGTTTCGACTTATTAACGGTTGGATAGCATTTGGGGTGAGGATCACTCTGTATTACGTATTTATAAACATTTTTCCAAGATTCATAAAAAAATATCTTGATTTTTATTAATGGTGTGTAGGAACGACTCTGCAACATTGTGGATGGCTTACGATTTCGGGCAATGAACGAGCATGAAATTTTGGATTAAGTTCAGCATATCTCTTATCGATTCTAGACGGCCGGCCGGACAGTGGCTCTTTGATGCCGGACCGAGCTCGTAGATTCTCTGATGCTTATTAGAAATACCGATCCATAATATGCAAATAACCACGTGAGAGATTAGATAATCTATAAAATGCTAATATTGTCTGTGTGTCTATCTGCTAGCCTGAATTCTGTCTGGTCGATGTTTGCGTTCTTTTCCGTAATTTGCAATCTATGTACTAATTACGAATTATCCTGATGTCTCTAGCACACAGCCATGTGCCCCTTTTTTGAATTAGTTGACCCCACACAAGGCAAGTTTCCACTGTATACGTAAGGGGCTACTGAGAATTAGGGTGAGATTTAGGAGCTCATCCTAAATTAGAAGTTGTGGAGCGATATGCTTGTTCACATTAGTTTTAAATTTCTGCATGTCGGTACAGTCGGGGAAATAGGGAGAAGGGAGTAAGTTCCAAAGGCTGGCAGCTCCAGGAAAAAAACTATTGAAGTAGAACGCTCTCTGGCATCTGGGGACCTCTAGAGTATATGGATGGGATTTAACTGATTGTCTGGTTGGTCGAGTGTATTTACGTCGAGGGGGCACTAGAGCAGCTAGTTCATCGGAGCACATTCCATTGAAGTACTTGTAAAACAAGCACTGCGGCAATAGGACAGGGGTTGCAGCTTGGTTGATAGTGAGGGACCATGTCTAAGAGGGGGGTGCTAGTGGATAGTGAACCAGCTCAGATGTTACAACAATACTCCATGCATGGGCGGATGATGGCTTTGAAGAGATATAGGATACTGTCAAGCGTGAAAAGTTTTCAAACACGGTAGAGGGAGCCCACTTTCTTTGCAACAGCCTTGGCAATGTCTTCTATGTATCTGTTCCAATTCATATTACCTGTGAATAAAACTATAATTTTCTCATCGCACAAGAACAATTTCAGAGGGTCTTAAAAAAGAAAAAGAAGTGTCATCCCTTTCTTTGTAAAACACTTTTCTACGTTTTGTCTTTTTATCTAAAGCGCAAAAGAGTGATGCCAGAAGAAGAATGGTGATATCTCCAGAATAATAATCAGTATCGCAATAGATTGCAGAATGAATATAATCCCTGCAGAGAGACCAATAATAGTATTGACGAACGCAGACCTAAAATATGATTGTACAATCTATAGACGGAACAGATACAACAGCAGGTTTTTGTCTGACGGTTGAGATGAGATATCGTTATATACATGATCTTTCTTTAGATTATCATTCTCAACGATTTCATTTTTTTATGGAAATCGCTCCAGACAAGGCATGAAGCCACTTGATGTAAAAAGCTAAAAGGAAATTTACTACTTCAAGGTAAAAAACTAACTAAGTGTTATATGGATAGATTCCAACACAGGAAACAGCAATTCTTCCTCCTTTGCCAGAAACATCGCTCATGGAATGTGAGGACTAAAACACAAAATAAAGGAAGCAAGAGTTACGAGGCTGCCGAAAGTAACCCCAAGTTAGTCACTTTCCACTCTCTTTATATTAATACTTACGTACCCATGCCGTCAAAAGTGAAAACATACTTTCCTCATTACTTACAACGAGTTTGGTGCTTCTACAGAATTTGAACCAACACTTGAAGGCCAAGAAAGTGCATTTTAGTCAGAGTTGCACGTTCAACACAACAGCAATATCAGATGAAATGAAAAAAAAATGACATTTTACATTCGGCGATCGAGCTATCCATTTTGGTGGTGTGTGTTCGGTGATAACGTAGTACTAACATGACATGCGTTAGCGTATTATTATTATCATATAGATTCTGCTATGATCCTACGTTAGCATAAATGCTACGAACTTGTTGCTATTTAAAATTAATGAACTAATTCATCTGCAGAGATAGAAAACATTATTTTTAAATAATATCGATAAATATAATTTTAGTTAATTTTTTTATTACTATGTGCGCTTCTCCCAACTATCGTCCGTTAAAATGTACGTAAGGAAAACTATAATGGCACTTAGAATGTATACATCCACCAAAGCTCAACAGTAAAGTAAACATTTGTTACTTTATTTAATGTAAGATAAGCAAGTTATTCAAACTATTGGTTAGCGAATGGAATGGTTCGAGTGAAAGTTGATTTTGACAGATTGTGATTTACGAAATACAGTCGTTTAATAATCAAGATAAACATTTGCATTTTGTTGTTTAAAAAGGAATTTGTAAAATGTTTTTTTTGATAAATACAGTGAGATGATTGGAAATAAAGGAGAGACTTATTATTGATTTCAACAAACGAAGGCATTCTGTGCTTTGCCCTTCCCACTGGGGCTTTCTTGAGGTACACTGCCGAAGATAGAGAAATTAGTGTGAAAATAAGCAATAAAAGTTAAACAACGTAAAATCCTTTTTGTTTGTTTCGAATCTTCATTGTTTTATAATCTGCTAGAGAAAATGCTGATCGAAAGGAGTAGACGATTAACGTTCGAATGCAAAACACGATAAATGCCATTTAAAAAATTACGAATCTATCACTACAAAAAGTTTTACATTTAAACATTCTGAAGCACTCCAAATGCATGTTTTACATCGTACTGGCATGAATTATTTTTACTTTCAATTAAAATATGCTTTTCGTCGAAGTCAAGATTTAATATATTCGACATTTTATTGTATCAACTTAAACAAATTGGATTTATCGCGTTTTGCATTCGACCTCTTCATTTAAAATATAAGCGTTACAAACGTCTTCTTTACAGACGGCCGTTTATACATTGTAAATTCGTTGGATTTCGGCCGTCTTTAAACTAGTAATTAGGGAAGAAATATATTTCTTTTTTAAATATTTATTTTATATAAATTTTTACTTACTTATTTACTTGATAACGTTTGGCAGCGAATACAGATTGTGGGCCAACATATCTTCGGTTTAAGTTGTTCCATACACCGGCAGTAAGGTGTGATTTTGGATTTCATGAAGAGTGCGCTTGCTCCCATTTCTGTGTTTATTTATATCCGGTTGACGATCGTTTTGAACCTTTTCCTCTCGTCTCCTAACTAGTAGATAGTAACCCGGGTCATGTGCGATGAATTTATGTTTGTTTATTGATGGACATTCTATTTTAAACTTAAGCGTGTTAGACAGACAGATCCTCTAATAGATATAATCCGTCGTATCTCAAAATGTAAAACTGACAAGAAGGTGTGAAAAGGGTTTTGCTATGGACTTTTTAAAACTCTCGTTATTATTGTGGAACGAGATTTTATGGCAACAACTGCGCCTCGTTTTAATTATGTTTTAGTCTCGTTTCGGTTATATTTCATTGAAAACAATTAAAAAAAACTATTGTCTGTTTATTTGACGTTCATAAAAGAAGTGTCGTAAACAAATAATTCCATTTCAAAAATTACAACAGCTTTAAAATGATCAATAAAAAATGCGACAGTAGAAAAGTATTACCAATCTACTTATACAGCGTTGCCTGGAAGTGTTTTACCGTTTTATTTTTCAAGAATAATATTGTTTTGTAAGAAAGGGAACTAATTCAGTATTGAATGATATAGAGTTTAAAGATAGCGTCGTGTGAAAATAATTCCGACCCGGGCAAAGTATTTTCTGAAAGTAATGAAATCGAATTACATTTTATAGTTCCTAACAACATGCTGCAACGATCCACCAAAATAACTGACTAACCAGAATCAAATATGATTTTGTAGGAAGAAAGCTATCGATAAGAAAACTCGACGAATGAAACTGACATTACTTCATTATATAGATAGACGTTATATTTTTGTTTAAAAGATTATTGATTGCAAGTTTTAAACAGTAAATAAGAAGCAATATAGTCGGTCTTCGTTCGTCGTGTCCGACCATGAATGACACTTGCATATCCAACCGGCTAGTTTCAGTATTTATAAAGTCTTGTCAGTAATGCCAATGCCCCATTTCTTGTTGTGGCTAAGAAGGCATATGCGGGCCTTGCAGTGTCTACCACAGTTGCCACAGATGAAGGAGGAAGATGGATGAGGAATCTCACTTGCTTTTGTTCTTTCTTTCCTCCTTGCACGCTTTTCAGCGGCTTTCGTCTTCCACTATGCCTCGCCGATGTCAAGCTGTTGTTTGAGGAGCTTTCCATTCAACACTGTCAGATAAGAAACAATATATCTATCTATCTATCTATCTATCTATCTATCTATCTATCTATCTATCTATCTATCTATCTATCTATCTATCTATCTATCTATCTATCTATCTATCTATCTATATATATAGAGAGAGAGATAGGAGGCAATATATTCATAATAGACAATATATCTATCTATCTATCTATCTATATATATATAGGAAGCAACATACATATATATATACATTAAGATGAAGCAATATATATATATATATATATATATATATATATATATATATATATATATATATATATGTGTGTTCGGATTGGTTGCGACCACCACTCTCTCTGGTTGTATTTGAATTGTCGAGGGTGAATTCAGTTTTCTGTCAGTCTCAGAAATGTAATTGTCTAATTTGATGCTTGAATAAAACCGCAAGGTTGAAATAAATTATTGCATCGACAATCATGTAATTTCGTGTTATTATAGTTTACGTTATATATATATATATATATATATATATATATATATATATATATATATATATATATATATATGTATATATATATATATATATATATATATATATCGAGCAATATATATATATATTAAATAGGCAATATGTATGTTTATATATACATATAGTAGGTAATAAATATATATATATATACATACATATACATACATATATATACATATATATATGTATATATATATAAGAGGCAATATTCATTGAATGCGTATATACGCACACTTATTTCGATAAGATCGGTGTGGCCTTTGTAACGATCTTAGCATTCTACTTTTTACTTAAATCTTTTGTGATTTAGTTTTTGTCTGATGTCTGACCTTTTAATTGATTACTCGTGTAGATGTTCCGAGGAAGGTGTGTCTTTCTCTCCTAGTTTCGTGATCCAGGTCAAGTTAGATAGTTACGGCTCGAATTCTATCGGAGTTTTAATGTAAATGCATTTCTTGCAATGTGAAAGTTAGGTCAGCCGCATCAAAGGAACGCCGAACATAACAACACAGGAAAAGGAAAAGGAAGTAGTTGACCAAGTTCTTCAAAGCATCAATGAACAACATCAGTGAACACAATTGAATATCACACACACACACACACACACACACACATATATATATATATATATATATATATATATATATATATATATATATATAATATATATATATATATATATATATATATATATATATATATATATATATATATATATAGTGTGTGGTTTCTGGGTACAAACGAGGGAGTCTCTAGAAATACCGTTCTGAAGAAAGATGCTGCTGTTAAGACAAATGTTATCTTATTATTATGCAGCTGAAAATAAATATCGTACTGTAACAGCTGTAAACGACTTTGATACCATTGTATGTGCTTTTTATCTTGAATATGATTTAAATTTTTTTAGTTCTCTATCTCACTCTCTCTCTATATATATATCTATACTCAGCTCTATCTCAATATACGATGTATATGATCGTTGTAGTTTACCCAAAAAGAGTTTTCTTATTGAGTTAAACTTAAATGTATATGTATATAAGTTTATGACATTCTCTAATATATATATATATATATATATATATATATATATATATATATATATATATATATATATATATATATATATATATATATGTATATATATATATATTCAGATTTAAATCAATTAGTAAACACCTTTTGTGTAAACTACAAAGATTAATCATCAACTTAAAAAACTATCAAATCTTGATATATATATATATATATATATATATATATATATATATATAACAAAAACAAATACATTGACAGATAAAAGCTATGCCATACTGTGATTGATTGTAAGTTTCGAAGCAAAGAATAACTTACACGTGTTTGTGTGAGAATCAAAAACATACGTGAACACATTCAGGCAGTAAACAAAAAAACTTCCATCATCAGAGAATTGTTGTCAAATGAAACCGTACACAATAAAAACGAAAATTCATGCAAAAAAGTCTTCAAATGCTCGTAAAAAAAATAAAGAAACCAAATAAACAATGGCGAAATGGCGAAATAGTTAGAAAAAATCGCTTGCACATCGAATACGGCTCATTGAATAGACTTTTAAAAGTCGATACAAGATTTAGTTAGAGTAACTGAGAAGATATATAAAAAATAATCTCATTTATATATATGCTTCTAAAGACGTATCTCGAGTTATAACTGGCGAGCTGGTTAGATAAGATGATGACATTATATGTATATAATAGTAGTAGTAATAGTAGTAGAAGTAGTAGTAATAGTAGTTGTAGTAGTAGCAATAATTATTATAATAATACTAATTTTATCTATACCAATAATGCAACCCGTTTTTATGTTAATACATTTATTCAGGTGGACGACATTTGTAATTGACCTTTTCATTGCGCAATAATAAAGTATTTTCGGCAGATAATTTTCTTTTCTATTTTGTTTGGTTCATGAGAAAAGCGGCCATAAATTATTCCTCTGGGGAAAGTAAAGATGACACAATTATTAGAAATTTATCCTAAGCATTACCCTATTTTCCCAATTTAAAAATAAAAGTAGTTCAACAGCTTTTTACAATAAAAATATAACTCAACAAGATATGCTTTTAAGTCTTACCAGTTTTCTGTTCTTTACCAAATTGAACTTATAAAGTAAAATTGCTAAACAAAAATGTTCGCTATATTTTTCAGGTTGGCAACCACTATTTGAAAGTAGGTGCTCGGCTGAGCTTCAATCTATTGTCCCCCCCCTGTAAAACATTTATAATAAAACTCGTCTAGCTACAACCACTGTCAATAATTTCTCTTTCTACCTCTATGCCTGAAACTAAACGAAACGTCCATGAAGAAAGTTTCTTTCTGAGAACTACCCGTCTGTTGAACTAAATACGCGCGGCTGCTTTCTGGCTAACTGCAACATTATCGATTTCAAGATCAATGTAAACAAATTCTTGTTAAATCAAACGTCCTAAATACTAATATTTTTCCAAACTTACACCATCATTACACTCATCACCTGAGACTCATTAACCTTTATCCTCGAGTTGCTTTTGGGCCTTGATAAGTGGTGACTTCTTAGTAAAAAAAAAATGAACAATTTAAATCTATTTTGTACCAATAATTTTCCACCATTATGTTGCATCCAGTACTACTGAGACCGCTTGTGAATTTAATATTCCCTAGAAATCTCCCCTTTCTACGGAAGCCGGATCAACCCACTCAAGATGAATGCTCCGGATATGCTTGGTTTCCGAGTTATAGGCCATTGAAACAAATAATAATCGACATTCTTTACTGTAACATCTAACATGAACAATGTGTGTGATAGTGCACTGTTATTTTTTGTTATATAGGATAGATAAACATTATCCCTCTGACAGGATAACAGGTAATTCTTTTTTAAAAACATATTTCACCCCAAACAAGGCAGGCCGCCACTGTAGAAGTAAAGGGGCTACTTAGAATT
>OY744515.1:242898107-242993107 GCA_963556195.1 Sepiola atlantica | reverse complement strand
CTACCATAAAATATACTGGAAGAAGGATTTTATTCTAACATGTTTTGTTATCTGTACACCAATGATAACAATTAAAAACACCAGCAGTAAAGAATTAATAACAATAAAAAACGCGACTCTTTACGTATGTTGTAGGCACATGGACGCGGACTACAAAACTGGAAAGTTGTATTAACATTTCACTGAACCTATTGCGATTACTAACAAACTAATGCTATTTACAGCGTTGGTTATACTACACTAATATTAATATAATAAACTAATATCAACTCTCAGTATACACTAATAGTAATATAATACACTAATAGCAACTCTCAGTATACACTAATATTAATATAATACACTAATAGCAACTCTCAGTATACACTAATATTAATATAATACACTAATAGCAACTCTCAGTATACACTAAATTGATATAATACACTAATAGCAACTCTCAGTATACACTAATATTAATATAATACACTAATAGCGACTCTCAGTATACACTAATATTAATATAATACACTAATAGCAACTCTCAGTACTCGAACATACATCTACGAAAAATTTGTTGTTGAATAGTTGATACGTGCTCCTAGGTTAGGCAGACTTGTTTCCACTAATTATGAGATGAGGTAGCTCCTTCTCAAAATGCTCCCATAGAATAATTAATAAAATTCTTATTCTTCTCTGCAATCCAACCATATTCGGTAAGAATAAACTTCAATCTATCCCTGACTAGTCAACCACGTTTCATGAATATCTAACATGTCTTTATTGCATCGCCTTTAAATCATAAGCGCACCTGGGTACTACGTGTGATACTATAACGTCCGCCTCGAGCCAACACCCAGGACAATGTGAAAAAATGATTCACTAAGGCGCACAAAGGCGATCGGAAGTAGGAATAGTAGTCAGCTGGGAGTGGCTGATAGGGCGAGCGCGTAAGTAGTCAATTTCTATTGATCAAGAAGGGGGGCGGTGACTAAGAAAACAGATTGGACATAGGATTTCTGGTCACAGGTTAATATATATATATATATATATATCTTATATATAAAGTAAGGACGTTTTTTCCCCTGTACCTTCGCGTCGAATAGGAACATAAACTTGATCTCAATAGGTTACTACAGTCACTACAACATCAAGCTTATTCGCTCGAGCGTGTTCTTAGCAAACTCTACACTCTTACATCCACCTCGGGCAAATTACTACTTTCGTTCCTCCATCAGTCACTCTCCCCAAAACAGACACCATAGAGGTAGTAGCAAGAACATTTCTCTCTAACATTTTACTCCTCCCACGCTACCAGTCTACACCGGGTACAAATACACAGCGGATACTTTACACATTTTACACCTTATTATTTATGTTACGTCCGTCTTCACATTACAACACAGTAGCATACGTTGCACAGAAAATATAACAGACGCTCCCTTCAATACATCTGACTACGTCACTTCCGTTAAATACTATTACGCAATCTCATACTCTAAGCCTCGAACAGCGTATACAGTTCACGAAACGCCTGCCACATTCACTACGCTTAAACAGTTATGCCGATTTCCCTTACCGATCTACGACTACTTCAGGTAATACGCCGTTCCTGTTCTGCTATTTACATTATACATCTAACATAAACAACATTACGTTTTCCTTACTTAAAAAAAAAAAAATTCTACAGAATTTGAACCAACGGAATACGTTAAGAAAAAAAAACGGTTACAGATTAACCGATTAACATTCCCTAATTCTTACTTCACACGGATTTTCCCCATTCTTTTAATGGCTATTCATTTAAATTATACCTTAACATTTAAAAACTAACTGTTCACTATTCTGCGAAATTTTTAATTCCTACAATAAAAAAAAATTATTACTTTCATAAATTATTATTACTAAATAAAATACAATAACAATTGCTTTTTTGGGAAAACTTCCTTCACCGTTAAATACTTAGAGAAAATAAACAACACATAAACAAACCGATTACATACATTTATTCTTTACGTTTTTCACATTATTTTACATAAACGACACCAATTACATAATAACAAATATATTACATTTCATCTCTAAAAAATAATATTAAAAAATTACGTTTTCCTTACTAAAACAAAATAAATAAATTTACTTCTACAGATTTTGACCCACCGTAATACTTTACGAAAAAAAAACCCAACGGATTACATTAAGAAATAAAACACGGTTACAGATTAGCAGAATGCCATTTCCTAATTCTTGCTTCGCACGGATTCTTCCCATTCTTTTAATGTTTATTCATTTAAATGATAACTTTTCCTTTCCAAAAATAACTGTTGACTATTTTGAGAAACTTTTAATTCGTACAATAAAAACAAACAAATATTATTATTATAAATTATTACTAACTAAAATACAATAACAATTGCTTCTTTGGGAAAAGTTCCCTGACCGTTAAATATTTTGAGAAAATAAACAAAACATAAACAAACCGAATAGATACATTTTTCCTTTACGTTTTTCTCATTAACTTTTCCTTTCCAAAAATAACTGTTGACTATTTTGATAAACTTTTAATTCGTACAATAAAAACAAACAAATATTATTATTATAAATTATTACTAACTAAAATACAATAACAATTGTTTCTTTGGGAAAAGTTCCCTAACCGTGAAATATTTTGAGAAAATAAACAAAACATAAACAAACCGAATAGATACATTTTTCCTTTACGTTTTTCTCATTAACTTTTCCTTTCCAAAAATAACTGTTGACTATTTTGATAAACGTTTAATTCGTACAATAAAAACAAACAAATATTATTATTATAAATTATTACTAACTAAAATACAATAACAATTGCTTCTTTGGGAAAAGTTCCCTAACCGTGAAATATTTTGAGAAAATAAACAAAACATAAACAAACCGAATAGATACATTTTTCCTTTACGTTTTTCTCATTATTACACTTAAAGGACATCGATTACATAATAACAAAAATGAAAAATTTCAACTATAATAAATACGATAAAAAAATTACGTTTTTACTTACTAAAAGAACAACAAAAAACTTTACTTCTACGGAATTTGACCCAACGTAATACGTTCGGAAAAAAAGGTTATAGATTAGCCCAGTGACATTCCCTACTTCTTCCTTCGCACGTATTTTTCCCATTCTTTTAATGGCTATTCATTTAAATGATAACTTTTTATTTTCAAAATAACTGTTCACTATTTTGATACAGTTTATTTCATACAATAAAAATAAATATTATTATTTTTATAAATTATTAATAAATAAATTACACTAACAATTGCTTCCTTGTGAAAAGTTCCCTCAACGTTAAATACTTTGAGAAAATTATTAAAACATACACCATCAGAATAGATACATTTTTTTTTAATCCAATGTTGGGGCGGGGGGAATTTGAAATCTCAGCGATTTATTAAAGAGGCCTACAGACCCCCATTAAAATCACCCCACCCCCCATTATCTTTGTATAGAAATTCCATTTTCTTTGGCTGAAAAGACAAATGGAAAATGAGCACCACTGAAACACACACATAATTAATGTAACCTGCAGAGCATTACAAATTGTATTCGGATGGTCGGGGGGAAATAAAATGACGATTATATGATTATTTTCAATAAGGAAGACTATTCGCTATTTTTTTAATTGACTGCGATTGAGTGACATGAGTCAAATGCCTAGCAGCGGGGTGTGGCGGGATTGATAGGTTGATGTGGTAGATCTGTTTTGAAAAGTAACAAAATATAAATAAACCGACAAGAAAAATATTGTATTCGAGGGAGGGGGGCATAAAACACCGAATTGTACAATATATTTAAATCGACAGAAGACTCAGGAATGTGCGGAAAATCCATCAACGTTAATTATACTATTTCGAAAAGTAAAACAAATAAAACTAAACCGAAATAAAAAAAATCATGTATTGGGAGGGGGGATTGCCTATTATATGATTATTTATAATAATAAAGACTATTCTCTATTTTTAAATGACTGCGATTGAGTCACATGAGCCAAATGCCTGGTGGCGGACGATGGTGGCCGTCAAAAGTGCTGCCCGTTTTATGTTACGATTCACCTTCTGGCGAGCAAATGTATGGGGCGATTAGATATAACTCTTTCTCAAACACTAAATTAGATATTGTTCTAGCATTGCAAAGCATGCTTCGCAGAGAAAATGTATATATCCAACAATTTCAGATGGCGATGGAGCATAATGGAGGTGCAACAAAAATTGAGATCCTCTGACATAGATTCAGTTATCAGTGTGGAAATTCCGGATCCAGTGGCAGATCCGCTTGTACATGGTATCATTAGGCACCATATGATTCATGGACCATGTGGAAACATAAACAGATGTTCACTCTGTCTCAAAGATGGACACTGCAGTAAGAGATATCCCAGACACTTCTTGAGTGAAACTCAATCGGATACAAATGGCTACCCACAATATCGACGACTATCTCCTTTAGCTGGAGGTTTTGAGACGACAGTTACCCTACCTGGTAACATAACAGTTCCTGTAGACAACCGATGCGTTGTACCACATAATACACTGCTTTGTAAGATTTTTGATGCACATATCAATGTTGAATCTTGCAACAGCGTGAAATCAATAAAATACATTTGTAAATATGTAAATAAAGGTAGTGATCAAGATACCTTCACAATTGAAAGTAATGCTCATGATGAAGTTAAGAGATACGAAATGGGACGTTACATATCAACATGTGAAACCATTTGGAGAATACTTAACGTTCACATACATGTATATCATCCCCCAGTTATTCACCTATCAGTTCATCTAGAAAATGGACAGCGGATATACTTTACTGAAAGTACTGCGGCAGATAGAGTTGCAAATCCACCTTCAACCACTCTAACAGCTTTCTTCAAATTGTGTCAAACAGATTTTTTTGCATGTACACTTTTGTACTCAGAAGTTCCACTTTATTATACCTGGGACACAAAAACTAAGGTCTTCAAGCAACGATTACAGGGTAAGCCAGTTCCAGGCTATCCGTGCGTTAAAAAAACAGAAGTTTTGGGCAGGGTATGCACTGTGCATCCAAATCAATTTCACTGCTTCTGTTTGAGACTGCTTCTACACAATGTTAGAGGTACACAGAGCTTTAATGACCTAAAAACGATCAATAGTCAAGTTATGACTACATTCAGGGATGCATGTAGTGCACCTGGACTACTTGAAGATGATAACCATTGGGATGCTACACTACAGGAAGCATCTATATCTGATTCTGCAAACAATTTGAGACATTTGTTTGCGATCATGTGCAGTGTCTCATCCAAAACGACTTTGGGATGCACACAAAGAAGCTTTTACTGACGATTTCCTTCTTAGGAAACGCAATCAACAGCCTGAAGTTGATATAACACTTTCAGACGACATCTTCAATATGGCTTTAGTACATATAGAAGCTATGACTTATAGGATGAATGGTAAAACACTGACAAAATTGGGTCTTACCTCACCTAATCGATCTAATACACATCCGGTCATTACTGCATGGACGCGTGAAATTAGTTATCAAACTCATGAGCAAGCATCAATTGTTCGAGATGGTATCGCACAACTAAATAATGAGCAAATTCATATTTTTCGTACTATAGTTAATACTGTAGAAGATCAGCAAGGTGGCCTGATATTCCTTGATGCACCCGGAGGTACAGGAAAGACATTTGTTACCAAGTTAATTCTTGCTAAAGTTAGGTCAGAAGGCAAAATAGCTGTGGCAGTGGCATCATCGGGCGTGGTAGGACAGCTCACTCCACATTTAAGTTGCCATTCCTTAACAAAAGATGCTGATCCAATTTGTCAACTAGAAAGAGGATCAGATCCAGCTAAAGTTATACAGAATTGTTCCTTGATCGTATGGGATGAATGTACAATGGCACATAAACAAGCGTTCGAGGCTCTAGATAAAACATTGCGTGATCTCAAGAAACGTTATGTTGTTATGGGTGGCATACCACTTTTATTATCAGGTGACTTCCGACAAACGCTTCCTATTGTTCCACGTGGAAGTCCCGCAGACGAGCTTAATGTTTGCATTAAATTGTCATATTTGTGTAAGTACATTAAGACTGTAACGTTATTTACAAACATGCGTGTACATCTCAATAGTGACCCAATGGCTGGTGAGTGTGCCTCCCTACTCCTAAAAATAGGTGATGGCAAGCTTGCAACAACCAACAATGGCACGTTTGTTATTACTCCAGGTATTGGCTCAATTGTTTCATCACTCACAGTACTTAGTAGCAAAGTTTATCCAAATATAGCCGAAAACTATGTGCATCCTGAATGGCTAACGGAGAGAGCAATTCTAGCTACTAAAAATGACATGGTACATGTCATCAATCAACAACTGCTTGATGAAATTCCAGGTGATGAACAAACTTTCACTTCTGTGGATTCTACTCTCGATAACGACCAGGCTGTACAATACCCTACAGAATTTTTAAATTCATTAGAATTGCTTGGTATGCCAACACACAAATTAATACCCATTATTCCGTCGGATTCTGCAATAGAATTTAAAAGGCTTCAGTTCCCAGTTACATTGTGTTTTGCCATGACAATTAACAAGTCCCAAGGACAATCATTGGCAGTGGTTGGTCTAAACTTGACTTCACCTTGCTTTAGCCATGGGCAGTTTTATGTAGGATGTTCAAGGGTAGGCTCTCCACAATGTCTATACATATTTGCACCAGAAGGTAAAACATCAATCCTATTTTAATTACTTAAATTACTTCCAGTGAAATGATTTATTTTCTTAATCTATTTATTTAACTTAAAAATTAAAATCAGGCTGTTATATTTCCCCGGGTAACGCCGGAACACGGGTCCTGCTAGTATATATATATATATATATATATATATATATATATATATATATATATATATATATATATATATAATTTATTTGGATACTGTATATTACATATTTCAGCTATGTACCGCGGTTTCATCCAAAATGGCGGATTTTGTTTTGGATGAAATCGCGGTACATTGCTGTAATATACAGTATCTAAATAAATTATATTAGCTCTCTTATATGATCGAGCACTTTATTTGATTTCTTTTTATATAAAACCTGACTCTCTCTCTCTCTCTCTCTCTCTCTCTCTCTCTATATATATATATATATATATATATATATATATATATATATATATATATATATATATATGTCAAAGTTAAGCAGAGAGCAGAGGTCATCAGATCAGAGGAGATCGGGGTTAGACGCGATGAGACAGGCAAATCCCGACATAGATTTAGTAAACGATGAGATGAGCTGATTAACCGAACGACAATAGTGGCCTCGACAGACAAATTATCTCAGTTGGGTCTAAGCTGATATACTGGAACTTAACTAAGGTGTGGATATCTAACGTTAAGGGGTACTTTTCCGCGACGGTATGACACACACCGAGAGCACAACTCATTTATACACAATGTATCGGAGTTTGCGTTCTTGCTTGTGAGTCTGCGTTGTTTTGTTTTTGTATCCAATTTATAAAGCAGTAATCGCGCCCTCAGCGGTCTCCAGAGCGTGTCGGCCAGAACAAAAGATGACCACAGCACACAAGCGTGGGGGCGGCGATCGTCGATATACGGGCATATGGTTCTACATACTACGTGCACAATTGTCAATAACTCTGACACACTCCTTTCTTGAATGCCTGATTTGGTCTGTAGTTCAAAAATAGTATGTAGATCTTTTATGGTAGTCATTTTTTTCGATAATCCCACAGATAAGAAGTCAAATATTACAGTTTGTATAGTGTGAAAACAATGCAATATCACACATACTACTTATTACACGACTAAAAATGTCCCTGCATGTCATTGCACGGCGATATAAAAAGACTGTTGGACATTTATGATTTAAACTTGGTGGACAAATAAGACATAGGCTGCAGTTTATTTGTACCAAATATGGTTATTTTCTAGGTCATTTTGTAGATAGTGAACATGGATAGACCGACCCAAGCGTGTTTGATCCTTAGTGCGTTTCTTATATTTTAGCCTAAGATAAATAAAAAGATACGAAGTAATCACGTTCTCAGCGTGGAGCAATAGGAATATACAAACTTCTAATTTTCAGCTAAACTTTTATATTATGGTAGTCATTTTTTTCGATAATCCCACAGATAAGAAGTCGAATATTACAGTTTATACAGTGTGAAGACAATGCAATATCACACATACTACTTATTACACGACTAAAATCGTGGATGAAAAAAGTGACGATATTTTAAATCTCTGTATGTGATTTCGATGTAGGTGTCGTCATTGCGGATGTAAGCGAGGCTGACAATTATGAGAGCTCTAATCTACTATTTATAAATATTGGTTAGAATGTTGTATTCAATTCTATATTAGATCTACTTACGATGTCATTGTGGTTCAACATATGTGCTGCTTCTTTGAGGCGTCTTACCATGACCGTTCTTTGCTGTAGTTCGAATAATCTAAATGATACAAAATGATAATATCTAATCTAAAAAAAATCCAAACCATAACTATTTTTGTAAGTAGGGATTGACTATCGTTTTAATGGAAGAGAACGTATAGGACGCGCCACGCCAAAATTGGTCATTTCGAGACTCTGCATCTATCAAATGGTACTAATATCACACAACTAGTTCGTAACACCTAGAAACTATTACAAAAATCAAATTATATACAAATAGTGTTTATATATATATATTAGACGATCTACTTTAATAAAATGAATTATAACTCCAAATCAATCTTAATTAAATAAATTAATATTTCTATATTCAGATTATTTCTAATTGTCTTTTTTATTTACGTTTTTCAAGTGAGCTGTTTCATGTTTACTTATAATACGGCATTTTTAACTGATTCCCGTTCTGCTATGCTTAAGAATCGCCAAGGACTTTGCGTTGAATGAATTCCTTTCAGAATATATTAACGTTACTCTGAAGACCAATACAATTTATCTTCAAGTTGTCGGCTTACATTAGCAAGAATGTAAGTCGATAGGTTGGAGATAAATGTCCTTCCACGATTTAAACTTGCGAAATACCTTACAGTAAATAAGTTGTTTCTGAAGGTACCCCCTTGACCCCGAAGGTAACTCTGTAAGTCTAATGTATTTAATTATGTGCTTTGATATATATATATATATATATATATATATATATATATATATATATATATATATACATATATATATACATACATATATATATACATATATATACATACATATATATACATACATATATATACATATATACATATATATATACATACATACATATATATACATACAGATATATACATATATATGTATGTATATATATGTATGTATATGTATACATATATATGTATATATATGTATATATATATATATATATATATATATATATATATATATATATATATATATATATATCAAAGCACATAGTCAAATACTATTACGAAACAATGGTTTAAAAATATGTCTAAATACCCTTTGTAATTCAAATTGGCGCAACGTCGCCCGCAGACATAACGTGATTTTCTGACCCAAACGTCCATTACCATCGGACGATGAAGAAAAAGAAGAAGAAAAAGAAAAACACTATTTGACGAGGAGAATTTTAATTCTCGAAAGCTAAGATTAAAATAAATTTCATTTATTTTATTACTACACATTGTTATGGTTTTTTCAAAAAAATATAATACTTTCACGAAACAATGGTTTTAAGATATGTCTACATACCCTTTCATATATATATTTCATCATCTAAATTTCTGAATTATATATATATATATATATATATATATATATATATATATATGGTAAACAACTGATGATCCCTTAAATGATGTTAAGACTAGTGCAAATTCTTGGATGCAAACTAATATAGTAACTACAAAAAATAAATTGACTTACATAGGTGATTTTCTACTGAACGACTTGGGACTAAAATGTTTTTTCCGTATATAGTTTCAATGGTTGAGAAACTTCCGAGACTATATATATATATATATATATATATATATATATATATATATATATATATAATTCTGCTTGATGAGATCTCAGTTTCTAGCTGTTTATCGATAACAACGACATGCCAGTGTCGCATATTTTGTACATGTCTGTATAAATAAAAATAATCATGGCTGTGACAATGCGAGAAGGTATAGACACCGATTAAAACAAAATAGAAGAACAAAAAATAAAAAAAACGACACTTTACACAACTAACATATCCGACTGTATACATGTTTCCCAGACACTTTTGATAAGAAGATGGCACATCGAAATATTAAGACTGCCCTGTTTTACACTCTATCTATCTATCTATCTATCGTAAGCTATGAAAAAAATATATATATCTATATACTACTAAAAGTCTATGGGTCTTGTATGTTTGCAATCAGCTTTCAGCTTTCCGGTTTTCAACATCCGGTTGCGCATGCGTAAATAGCATCGTCTTTCAATCTGTTAATCCAATTCCGTTGAACTCATTTTATTAACGAACGCATGAAATTTTTCATTCTGGAAATGTTTATATCGCTTTAAATATAAAACAATTACATTTAATTTCATCAAATAGTTTTTTTGTTTTCTCCACGGCTAAAAACATTCAACGGCAGGACTTTGTAAAGTCTGTCGCAGTTTCAAAAAAGCTCCACCCTTTTAAAAAACAAAAACAAACAAACAAAACAACAACAATCATTATTAATATCAATAGCGGCGGTGACGAAACCACCTCCCACTTTTCCTCTCACAGATTTCACCACTCCTACTCCCTCTGTTTTCGTTACGTACGCGAGACAGCCGGTTGTACCCCCTTCCTTTCTCACCTGTTCAGTGCATATTTACCTATAAGTATGGCCAACCACTTATAATTCAGTAACTATAATTAAAAAAAACAACAATTATAATAAACAGAACGACGCATAGAAATCTATCTATATTCTTTTTTAAACAATTACATTTAATTTCATCAAATAGTTTTTTTGTTTTCTCCACAAGTGTCACGCACATACATGAATTCCATAGCTAATATAACAAACTGACCCAACGGGTCACGGGTGGTCTAGTATATATTATATCTCCTTATAAAATTTGATGTGGATACATGAAATACTAATATCTATCTATCTATCTATCTATCTATCTATCTATCTATATATATATATATATATATATATATATATATTCTATAAATATTTCTAATTATATATTAAAGTGTATATATATATATATATATATATATATATATATATATAAGTACATATTGTTTTTTTTATCGAGTGGAAGATTATTTTATAACGTTTTGAAAGTAGATACTTTCTTTAACAGACCACCCTTTTCAATCCAGATTTTGTTTCAAAATGCTTGATACACATTTGAAGGTCAACATCGTAGAGAGTACACGTGACATCTTAATGCAATTTATATCGTTGGAAAAGTTTATTACTAGAATATTTACTAAAATCGATTCGGCCGTCATATATATTCTCTTCACACTTTTAAGAATATAATTGACACGGTAAAGAATACCGTGCATTCAGCCCAAATAAACAATTTTGTGTGTTGAATTATGCAAGATGGCAGTCGTTGGTCATTGCTTCTTGTCAGTTCCCAAAACAATTCTCCAAGAAACCAGACACAAGAAAGCAAGTTTTAATCTGGAGTAAGCAAATCAATTGTCATGTACATGAAATCTGGTTTCACCATTTTTATATGTCAACTGCGTTACACATGGCGCAGAGAAGGATCTAATGCTGATCTATATCTATCTTTTATATACTTATAAAATATTTTGGAGTTTGTATTGCTTGTAATTTTGCATGACCCTTTGCACTGTTGATGGTGTCCCAAAATGCTCCGTACGCAGTAAACGACGTACAAAAAGTCGATTGACATAATTAAAGGGTGAGTGATAAGAGCAATATTAGGAGAGGAGAAATGGCGTAAATAATTAAACAAGAGAGAAGACGGATAAAAGGTGGGAAGGGGAGACGGGAGGGAAGAGAGAGAGAAAGGGGAGAAAAGAGAGAAGGTGAGTGAGTGCGAGATAGAGATGGGCAATATCACAAATACTGATCCAACGGGTCACTTTTAATCTAGTATTCAAAAAGTCTGTGGACATGTATATTTGTAACTGCTGATCTGCTGGAATTTTCTAAATATTTATCAAAGCATTTTGGAATTTCCAAATATTCAATAATATAAAGGATGCGCATAAGTAATACTCTTTTCTTTTCTGTCTTTTGAAGGTTCATTTTTAGTAAACCATTTTTTTAACAGATATATATTTCTTCAACTACTATAATGCATCATATTCATTTTAATAGAACGTTTCTATTCAGTAAAAAGTTAAAGAAATAAAACGGTGTTCCGTATCCCGCACAATATAAATTAAGGCATTGGAAAACAGAAAACAAAAGGGTGTTACTCATGCCACACCCTGTCTGATTACGGTTGTCGAGTGTATATATATATATATATATATATATATATATATATATGTGTGTGTGTGTGTGTGTGTATGTGTGTGTGTCTAATTTAAATTCCTTTCAATTCACACAGAATCTGGGTTAATAGCTAAATAATGTATATATTACTAGAGTTTGAAATATAATAATTTAATAAATGTTTCGAATTTGTTTTAAAAAAATATCTGCTTATACAAAAACATCTTTATTCATACAATTATTTCTGCCAATTTTCCAAACACATTTTTCTTGATAATGTATGTTTTGAAAATGGGCCGAAAAAAACCCATTTTCAAAACATACAGTATCAAGAAAAATGTTTTTCGAAAATGCACAGACACAATTGTATTAATTAAGATGTTTTTACAACCAATTCGCAACATTTATTAAATTATTATTATTATATATATATATATATATATATATATATATATATATATAGTCATCAACAAAAATGCTACTTCGCTGTATCACAGGTCTTCAGTGTAGCTAGATGGGCAATAACCCTAATGTGGGATTGAACTTCGACCGTTTTGTTGACACCATGTTTGTATAAATACATCGATGTTTATATAAATTGTGTCAACTACTTCTTAGGAAGCGCTTTGCATTATCGATAATAGTGATTTGCGATTTCACTTATAACAGTGCTTAACCCACGAATGGGGTAGCATGCTGTCAACTGCGCGTATTCGTGTTCGTGCAGAAAGTGCGCGATTGTATCTGCTGCATATGTACATGTATACGTATCTGCAGGTGTGCGTCTATTCCCGACTCTGTGTCGGTGCGTATATTCCCTGGCAAACCCCTACAATCATATAGCATTGCATCGCGGATTTCAATACTGGACTGACCTATCACTAACGCCGGCCAGCGAAGCATCCGTCATTGCCGACTAAACGGTGTCAGATTAAGTGATGGAAGAGGGACATATTAATCGGGATGACGGATCGATTTTCAAATGGAGCTTTGGAGCACAAGAGGAAAGGAAAGAAAGAAAAGGCGTGCCAGAGATGGATGGGGATGAAGAAAGGGAGTGATATACAACTTTCCTGATTGATATCGATCCCGCTTTCATCTTTAATCTCCTCTAAACATTCGGATTGTTTATTTTTCTTTTCTTCATTCTTCTTTTTCTGAAGAGCTCTTGTCCAGACAGAAGAGACGATAACGAATGAAAGACATATAGAAAGCAAGAATGGAGAGAAAAACGAAAGAGAAAACAAAGAGAAAACGAGCCGCTTGCATCCAATTATATAAAAACGAATTATTTTTTTTGGCAATCAATCTTTTGTCATTACTTGAAAAGAAAACATTTTGTGGCTCATTTATAAGCTCAGACTCTTTTTATTGCCAGCAAAACGTCATCGCCAATACCGATATCAAGTGACGACGCCCAGTGTTTAAGGCAAAAATCGGTTGACACATCTATATTTGATAGTCATGTTAATGCTATCTTCGAAATCTGAATATTAGTGAAAGTACTTAAACGATTTTAATACAAAACGTACCAAAAACGTACACAAGAATGTTAAGTATAAAATATTGTATCAGCCTGGACAGATCCGAATATCACATATTCTAGAAAAATGAGGCGTGTTGAGGAAAATACTCTTATTCTAAAAAATGTGTAATGACACCTATTATTATAATACTAAACGAGAATTATACCCGTTCCAGGAAAGCTAGAATTAATCCCTCGAACTAAAGTTTTTCGCCGCTTTTATGTCTCCTTACGAAAATTAAAATCAAGATACTAAAACTTATGTCTAGAATACTTATTCCAATTTTGATAAAAATCCATTAGATGATTTTATTCTATAAACTGTCTAAAATTTAAGGCTTAAGCTTACAATATCTTAAGAAGTAATTTAATTTCAGGGAATCTAGGTTAATTAGTGTCTAATGATTATCGATTGAATTCAATGTAAATCTGAAATATTTAAATTTTAAAATAGGAGGTTGTGCCCATATTATGTCCCCTAAAATTCCTTTTAAATACTCAAAGAAGCTGATTTTGGGGGGAATATTTATTAATATATGTCTACGTATACCTATTGTTGAAATTTTAGAGGTATATGATCTTTACATAAGGCTTCCACTTCATTTTTATCCCCTTATGCATGTAACTAAACTAAAGTAAATATATCCCAAATTTAAAACCCTCACACCCTGTAGCTTTGTTTAAAAATTCATAATGATTGATGTATTATTTTAGTTGTGAATCGTTTACCTTCAAATATATAAACATAAACATACCTAACTTTATATAGATAGAGATAACACAACATTTATACTAACATACACCTACATTCTGGAATTGAGATATGTTTGAATATAATTCTGTTTTAATTATTGCAATTAGCACTAATTTATAATTAACTGAATAAGTCACACATCTCCTCTCTCTCTATCTTAGCTATATACCTATATATCTCGTCTCATCTCACTCTATTTGATTAAACGAGTCTCCTATATTTTTTAATGTGTCTGTGCGAATTTAGGAAAAATACCCTTTTTCAGCGTGGCCATCTAATTTACACACGTGTGTCTCTGTACACACCACAAACACGTATGTAAATTAGATGGGAAAATAACAAGTCTCTTTACTTCTATATAACAATAATAATGAGAATACGTTCGTATAATATTAAGATATACATATTAATGGTACCCACTCATAGCTTTCCATATTCATTTCATTCTTCGCCACCATTGACTTCTCGCAGCCTGGACTCTCCTCCAGCGCTCACAGTTTTCCTTCATCACTCAATCATGTCAACCCAAAATTTCGATGTACTTGCATGACATTTTTCTTCACATTATCATCCCGAGGAAGTCTTACAATAAAGCAATAAAGCAATAAAGACGAAACGTTGATGAATATATAAAAAAATATATCTTGTTTGTTCCTTTTTCATTTCTCATATATATATATATATATATATATATATATATATATATATATATATATATATATATATATATATATATATATATATATATATATATATATATATACATAAACATACATATATATATATATATATATATATGAGTATATGAAAGGATAAAAATAATCCGACGGTATGAAATTAAAAATGGAAAAGCGGAAGACCTTTTTCGCTCAACGTTTCGCCCAAATTTCACGTGGGCTTTGTCAAGAGCGGACGAAGAATACGTCTTTTGTCATTTTTGTATTCTTCGTCCGCTCTTGACAAAGCCCACGTGAAATTTGGGCGAAATGTTGAGCGAAAAAGGTCTTCCGCTTTTCCATTTTTAATTTCATATATATATATAGCAGCTTCTGTTGTCATTCATACTGTGTCGGTTACAAACACAGAAGGACCTAACCATCCGGCTCTCTTCAGCTTATGTTGTGATCTCTGACAATAGAAGCTGAAGAGAGCCGGATGGCTAAGCCCTTCTGTGCTTGAAACCGACGGTACGAATGGTGTACTAATTTTTCTGTACCAAAATATATATATATATATATATATATATATA
This sequence comes from Sepiola atlantica, assembly GCA_963556195.1. NCBI lineage: Eukaryota > Metazoa > Mollusca > Cephalopoda > Sepiida > Sepiolidae > Sepiola > Sepiola atlantica. The sequence goes on along the minus strand of OY744515.1, from coordinate 242,977,111 downwards.
TATATATATTCTTATCTTCAAAAGCGATTATCAGTAATACTTTCTTTGAATATAAAGTTAGCATAAGTTATTCTACCGATTTATGGAATTTACTTATCTATCCTACGTTTTGAAAAGATTATTGAATAGAAGAAGTTAAATAAAAAAGACTCACACATGTCTAAGTAATTCAAATGCGAGAAGAACACAACCTAGAATCTTTTCTTTACAGAAGATATTATACAGATTTATAACTGGCGCATATATTTGCTACATTTGCAGGATTAAATTTGTGCAAATGTTTCGTGTCCATGGTTACGTTATTTTTAGTATGGAGATCACTTCAGACAAAACATGAAAACACTTGATATAAGGAGTTAACAAGAACGAAAAATAATTATCGCAAAGATAGGAGATGCCTATCGTCCTTTATTTTGAAAAAAAAAACAAGGCTATAGGTAGGAGAAAAACAGTCAGCGGGTAGATAGTTATACAAGCCTGTAGTTCTTGGAAACATGTTACTGGAATAGGTTACAATGAGGTATCAGAACAGCGAATTGATGGATACCACTAGAGCAACGAGTAAAACGAGCTGGATCAAAGGAATGAGTGAATAGATCAGACAATTCTGAAGAACACGTGTCATAATAATATTTATAGAAAAAGACTGAGACTAGCAACATCACGTCTGTGAGAGAGAGAGGATGCAGAGAAAAAGAAAGGGTGGAGCCAATCAAATTACAGATACGTTTATGCACTTTATTAAAAATCTTCAAATGGGACAGAGATTCACCGGCCCAAATATGACAACAGCACTCCACACATGGTCTGATGATGCATTGAGGATATTTGTACAAGTTCATTGGGCGAAAACTTTCACGAACGTCTATCACGAGATCCTGCCAACAGTAAGCTTATGAATTCTAAAACCCGAACAAAGCAAAATAGTCACTTTTCCCCCCAAAAATCTGACAATTTCTAAATATGTCAATAAATTAAAAGAACGCGAAATTAAAAAATACAATTTTTATCAAACTAGAACACAGTCAACTTTTAGTTTGTTTTACGGCATATTTTTTTTGCTAATAAGTAACTACTTATTAAGACTTAATGCTTACTGCTTAACGATAAGATGACCACGTTGTCAGTTGAATGATGAAGAATATTCTCAGAGGACTAAAAATGATGAATACAATGAACAAAAATTGATTACGTATGCCGTTAGTTATAACAAGTATTTGTTAACATTACATTTGGAGACAACCATGTTGTAGTTATCAGGGAAGCAATATTGTGGCAAAATGTTCCACAGATAGAAAGACACTCTATTCACGGAAATTCCGTTTCATGCCAGACACACAGAGGAAGGTTATTTGCAGTTATGGTAGGAAGACAAGTTCTTACTGTGAAACCCTTAGAACGAGGAAAATCAGATTGAAGCTCAGTTGATCACCTTCCATGAAAATAACGATAGAGTAGAGAAAGACTAGCAACGTCTCTTCTGTGAGAAAGGGGATGTAAGGGAAGAGAAGAAATCACCCCCTACTAGATTACGAAGTCGGTTTTGAACTAACTCTGTAAATTCAAAAAAGAGTGCCCTGAACAGCACCTCCCCAGATGATGCAGCAGAACTACATCGTCATTTGTTGCTGAAACACAATACTTTTATGAAACAATTCAATAAACATATATTTTTTATTTTTACCAATAACTCAAGAGGGGTATTCATACCTTTTACATTCAAAGTTAATGAAATGAACTTAACTACGTTTGAACTAAGTTTAACCGATTCGAGTCTTCGTTGTTATCCATTAAATAGCTTATGCCCCCTCAAATTTCACATGTGTAGTCACGAACTTATTTAAACACTACGCCATTCCATTTCAACGGTTGCGCTAGGCATCTAGAACTGCACTAATACTGATATCTTCACCTGAGATTAAAAACGCTATTTGTAATTTTCGTTTATTTTGAGTTATAGCTCATAGCGTGTTCTATCTGCACTACTCTATAAGAGTACCCACGTTTCATACACATATGCTTTAACTTTTTTTTTTAAAAGTAAACCCGCCACCTGGAAATCTAAAATCAATAATAATAATACCTTAAAATGCCAGCCATGGAATCGTAAATAAAATCCACAAACCTTTTTGCAATCCAACCATATTTAATACAAATAAACTTTCTTCACCAAGTGACAATCAGGATTTCCTAAAAAAACTTTGTTTCACCAATGATATGCTGTGACACTTTGATACTCGTCTCATCAGTAGTAGGTGTAATCCTGAATATTTTTTCAAACAAACCGGGTCTTAAGGGATATATGAAATGTCTGTCAAAATAATACTCAAATAAATCCTGAACTGAAGAAAGCCATAACAGCCAAAATTAGAGCAGATCAAGAGAGAAGTATGTCTGAGTTATTTAAAATTTTGCACATCATTATCCAGCTGTGCTTATTTTGAACGGCCATAAAACAAAGATTGTTGGACATTCCTAAGTGAAACTACATGGGCAAGTCATCCATAGACTGAACTTTATGTCTACTAAATATGGTTCGATTTCAGAATGGATTGTGAATGTTACTAACGATTCCATTAGTGTTTAATTTTACTTCGGTCGAAGTTCTCAGAAATAAAGGGACTCCTTCCAAGGCTATCACTTGCTCCCTACATAAGATACATAGATATTCAAATATTCCATTAAAGTTCTCCTTTACCTGCCAAACGTGAGTAAGTAGAAAAGTTAAGAACATTAATTCTTCTCTCCCCAACTGACCAGTTAACTAGGTTATAGTATATCTTTCTTTTAGTCTCTTGGTCTATGACAATAATTCATGTAGTCTGGTGGAGTGTTCAGCTAAGTGCTGTTACTTGAGGTTACATTATTTGCAGTAGGTGTATCATTCCTCGTATGAGCCAGTTTATAGCCGTGTCGAGGAGATCTTATTTGGGCTTCGAATACTATGTTATTTATTCATTTATATGTTCCACTGAGATGATGATGAAGTAGAGAAGAAATACAGCCTGTAGAGGACATGTTCAATTCCAGCTTTTTAAATTACTTACTAGACACAATCCTCGAGTGCTTTGAGTCTCTCTGTAAAAGTGATTGTCAAGACAACCAGACATGAAGATACTTCACAATACAAATACACCCTGACCAAATATTCAATTTACATAGTATTCGAAGCCCAAATAAAATCCCCTCGACTCGACTATACACTGGCTCATACGAGTAATAAGGCACCATCTTCAAGCTATGTTACTTCAAGTAACATGATTTAGCTAGATACTCCACCAGACTAGATTACATCTTTGTTCTGGAATCCGGTAAGAACATAAGATCACAAGAATGATATATTATAACGTACTTAACTGGTCAATTGCGGAGTAGAAAATAAATATTCTTAACTTCTTGATTAACTCAACGTTTGACGGGTAAAAGAAAACTATAATGGAATACTCACATATCTATGTATCTCATATAGAAATTAAGTGTTAGCTCCACAAAAGGGCCCTTTGGTATTCTTAGAACTTCGACTAAAGTAAAATGAAAAAAACATAATTGATGTTCTTCACTTCTTTACTAAGTAAACGTGTGAGAGGTAAAGGAGAACTTTAGCTGAACACTCGGATATCTATGTATCTCATATAGAGATCAAGTGTTAGCCCCAGGAAAGCACCCCTTGATTTCTGAGAACTTCGACTGAAGTAAAATGAAACGAAAATATATAGTTTTAATTACCTACGAGACATAATCCTCGAGTGTTTTCGGTCTCTCTTTACAAAGGTTTGTCAAGAAAACCTAACATGAGGATACTTCACCCTACAAGTAAACCCTGACGAAATATTCAAAATAACATAGTATTCGAAGCTAAAATAAAATCCCTTGACACGGCTACACACTGTCTCATACTAGGAATAGTGCACCGTCTCCATGTAATGTTACCTCAAGTAAAAGCATTTAGCTGGATACTCCACCAGACTTGATGAATTATCTTCTTGGAATCCGGTAAGACCAAGAGATCACAAGAAATATATACTATGGGATAGTTAACTGGTCACTCAATATTTGAGAAGTAAAGGTAAACTTTTATAGAATGGTATAGAGATCAAGTGTTAGCCCCGAGAAGGAGCCCCTTGATTTCTGAAAACTTAGATTGAAGTAAAGTGAAACAAAAAGTGATATATATATATATATATATATATATATATATATATATATATATATATATATATATATATGTGTGTGTGTATGTATATATATATATATATATATATATATATATAGTAAGTTATTAACATATATTGATGGCAATTAAGCTACACAGAGGCTTCCGTTCCTCTCTCTCTTTTTATTAACAAAAGTAATAAAACTAACTCTACAACTTAAGACTGAGATAGTCTATCATAAACAAAAAATATAATGCTATTTTATTTGGAGAGAGATAGAGAGAGGTGGAGAGGAAGCAGTAAGAAACTAACTTTTGATTCTGTCTTTTTATTAAAAACAATTAACTGACCTTGCAAACTTTCTTTGCTTGATTCAAACAATCTAACCAAAGCTTAATGGGTGATCCAAACGGTCACATTTTTCCTAGTATATATCTCGCCCCCTCTTTTAATTGTATTATGAAATAATGGTAGTTTCTATGTATTACTAGCAAGCGCTATCATTCAAGATTTATATTACTTCTTCTTATTCACATTCTTCAATAATAATAATAATAATAATAATAATAATAATAATAATAATAATAATAATAATAATTCGAAGAGGATGTGAAGACCGAGGAGGGACAGCACAAACCAGACCTCCACTGGAAAAATGCAGAGAATGCTGGGACCTTGGGGAGGCTTATTGCCACCCAAATCCCAGGGAAGACCAATTGTCCTTACCAGCAAGAAATCAATGGTAAGAGGCTGTTGCGATACCGCATCGTTATCGAAAAGAGGTGAAGAATACTGGAAATCTGGGGAGGCTTGGTGTCACTCAGACTACAGGAAATACCACTGGTTGTTGTCGGCGAGCAATCACTGACGATGATCTGTGTGAGCACTCCTAGTGAGTACAAATAATAATAATAATAATAATAATAATAATAATAATAATAATAATAATAATAATAATTATTATTATTATCATTATTAGTATTTTTCTATGTATTACTAGCAAGCGCTATGATTCAAGATTTATATTACTTTTTCTTATTCCCATTCTTCCATTATAATAATAATAATAATAATAATAATAATAATAATAATAATAATTATTATTATTATTATTATTATTATTATTATTATTATTATTATTATTATTATTATTATTATTATTATTATTATTTTTCCTTATTATTTTCTACGCTCTTGATGTTTTGTATCAATGTTATCATTCCTTCTCGGTCTGTGTCCAATCGATTTGTATCGTTTAATCACTTCTATGTTTATCTCTTGCTTTGGCCCTGCTCTCTGATCCATGTTGAGCTCTTTCGTTTTTATCTCTTTGACTTATTTCTAGCATTGCTCTTTTTACTGATCTTTTGCTGACTCAAAGTTGGTTCTTAACTTATCACAATGGCTTTCTCGTTTCACATCCCTATATCATTACTGATATTATACAGTTGTCGTATATTTTATGTTTTCAGGTTACGGTTCGCGTAATACTAAGTGACGTAAACTTGGAAATCGGTAAGCCGTGTTCACGTCCTATAGAGTGTGTTGCATTCACTCTGGCACCAATAACCTTAGTGAAAGCATTCATTTATATTTTCATCTAGCTGCGAGTAAAATATTTTATGGAAATACGTAGCAGATCAATTCAGTGTTTAGTCTATAATACTTGTACTATATAGACAAGTACATAAGTCTGTAGCTGTTTTATGATAGGGAACCAGTTCATCTCAAATATACTATGAGAGCGTTACATAGAATTGTTACATATTCACTTTCCGATGGATGTATAGAGCATTATATACCCGTGTCGTCGTAGACTCAGGTTCTTTTCGTCTATTGTTAAATCCACTCGGACGTCGATGTTTATAAAAAAAGTTTACTTAAAGAGAGAGAGAGAGAGAGAGAGAGAGAGAGAGAGAGAGAGAGAGAGAGAGAGAGAGAGAGAGTCACATAAAATATCAGAGCGACAGGCAGCTAAATAGATGGAGAGCTCGTCTTGCTACATCCAGCCACACAGTGTCCGTTTTACACTCTATTGGGGACAGCACCTATACACGTCTTTTCTGCTTGAAGTCTTGCCAGCCAAAAGAGACACAAAATCCTCGACCGGAAGACACGTGGTTTCATCGACTTGCGCAGGGTCACCTCTGACCTTTAAGGTGTCACTTAATGTTTTCTATTCGAACACAGACCTCGTTATGTAACAGAATGGTACTCAGCGATATAATAAACGGGTTGATAAACTCAAACAGAGTAAATAAACGTAATTAAATATATACATTAATACTATGAAGACATTCACAGCAAGAACTAGTCTTCTTACCACAACTGTAAATACTTTTCTTTTTCTTTTCCGTGTACCTGACATCAAACGAATAAAGTTTTCTTTCCAAGAGATTCTCATTTATATAATACACGAGATTGATTCCATGCGGTCTACAACATGGTCGTCTTCAAATCTAATTTCAACAAATACTTGTCATGGAACGTTTTCATAAGTGATCAAATTTTCTTAATTCCCTTCATCATTTTCAATCCTCTCATGATATTATTCATCATAAATAGACAATATATCCATCTCATTATTACTTATTCTTGAGTGGCTTTTAGCCTTGATAAGTATTGATCCATTAGTGACTAATTATTTTTTTAAGAATTCATAAAAATGACAAATATCAAGCAAATATTCTCCCAACAACCAATAGTTCATTTCCGAAAAGTGATATTGTAATGATAATCTTTCCAAGTGACTGAATAAACATAATTCATACAGTATATGATCTATGATAATGACAAGATGCTGTATCTTTAAGGGTTTTTACATTTAATGGTCAGACATTTTGGAAATTAACTGATGGATATCTTCTTGATTGCTTAACCTTTTGTTACGGACATAAAACTAATTGTACTTAAATACGTTGTCATATATTGGTGAAATATCGATTGATTTTGGGTGTAGCCATATTTAAAAGCGAGTGGGTAAAATAATAGTAAAAACGGAATTTCCCACATAGGGTTAGAATAAGGAAAAAGTCGAAAATTCCATTAGAAGTTAAAAAGATTAGAATTCGGTCTACGTGTCAAAATATGACGTCATAGACAGAAAGTTGACAGATATACGTAACGTCTAATTTGAAATAATCTTCTTTTTTTTTCTGAACCGTGTGCGAGAGAGACAAAATGGGACAATTAATTTTCCTCTTTTATCATATGTTATAATTTTATCAAAAAGAGTATTTTTTAACCGACTAATACGAGAAAGGCATATAGAAAGTCCCAGTTATATCTTGTCTAGTGTCATAACTTCTGTATATTCCAGTGTCGTAATCCTCTACCTGTATAAGAGACAGATACGTCCTTAGATGGTATACTGTTGCTACATCTGCGGGGTGCCACTGAGCACTTTTTTCTGTCTTTACAGAGTACAAAATTAACTTCAAAATCTAGTAGGAGATGTCTTCTTCTTCTTCTTCTTCTTCTTCTTCTTCTTCTTCTTCTTCTTCTTCTTCTTCTTCTTCCTACAGCCTCTTTCTCGCAGAACAGACATTGCTAGTCTTTCTCCTCTCTATTCGTCTTTCCACGATGGGGTTCTCGACTGAGCTCCAATTTCTGCCTTCCCCGTGAAAAACCTTCGCAGCAAAAACTCGTCTAACTACAACCACTGTAAATAATTTTTCATTTCTAACTCTGTGTACCTAAAACTAAACGTACCTTCCATGAGCAAAGTGAGGAGGTGGGGTATTATGTATGTATATACTGAAAAAGAAAATGAAAATCCAGAAACCATTGTCAAATTCAAAATCATCGTGCACTGTCTTTATTTATTACTTTTGCAACCATTGTTATTAAAATTGAAGAAGAGGAAGAGGAAGATGACAACGTTTAAAATAGGGGCGATAAGAAATTACTGCTACGTCTAAACAAAACGACTAAACTTCAGCTCCTTTAACAATGATGAGTTTTCGTCTGAATAATCTACTGGAATCAAATAGATAATCCACCGTAGTTAAACATGGGTTGGTGTAAAGTTTTTAAAACTCAGTTCTAAAAGCACACTAACTGCAATCAGAGTAGTATGCGACGAACAAACATAAAATCATCGGCCTGAGGTATACTGTCCTGCGTTTTCCTAGGAGGTGCCTCCTCCCAGGCCTTGCGTCCCCTCTTTGGGGAGGAGTAAGTTTATCGCTTGTTGTCTGAGGCGCCCTGACCGGGGAATGCCGACGAGGTTGCCTAGGCTATTTTTGCTTAGCCAGAGTGCTCCTTCTTTAGGGGCGCTGGCTTGACTCTTCCCCCACTTTCCGACCTTGTGTCATATATTACTGCTGTCGGAAGCGGTTAAATACCTGAAACTACCCCAGTCTAATACTGGCAGTCAGACAGATGTTCAACCGTTGTCTTAATAGTCTGTATTTATACTTTCTTCAATACAACTTTTATTTCACTTAATTCCGAGTTTGTATCTTATTTTCAGACTCCACAACAGCTTAAAAAATGAGATTCTACTTTTTAGGGAATTATTTTATTTTATCTTTTTTCACAGTTGTTTTACATTACTCATTGCTTTTGGTTGACATGATATGGTCGCCGTTGAAAAACCGTAGTTTTTACCTAATTCACGAACTATTGTTTGTGGATTATTGACCACTGACTCCAATGATTCGTCATTGTTAAGAACGAGCACGTTTCATTATATCCCGATTTCCAGATTTAAACTTAGACTACACTTCGTATTGTGGTAGTGTTTTCTCTGAACGATTTGTTGATGTTATTGCACGATTAAGTCACATATTCAAGTGTAAAAATAGATATGACTTCTTCGGCGTTTGACACGAGGTTAATGGTTTATCAATTACATTATCATCATATCTGAAAATAAATAGATAGATATTTACGAAACGATCATATTCAGAGTTTTTGATTGACATATATGTAATGCGAAATCTGATGCGCAATAACATAAAATAATAAAAAAATAACCTGATATGACAAGACGAGAAGACAAATTAGAAGACAATCGCTGTTTACATATGAATGTCGTTCACTAAACAAAGTGTAATTCCTATTTAATACACATTTAATAAGAGTAATTCATATTTATTTTGGGTAATCATTACTATTATCGACAAACATGTTAAATGAAATACTGTTAAGAATTTAGTCAAAAAACAATTTAATGATCTCTACCTACTAATTTGTAACCTATTTTCGTTAAAAATATTTAACATTTAATAGAAGTTTTAAGCGATTTAAGTTAGCGTAAATATTGATTCTGAGCAAAGTAGCAATCTTTGTTTAACGTACAAACAAGTAACTAAACGCAGATGTCTACTTTGCTCAAAATCGGTATTTACGCGAACTTAAAATGTTTATAATTTCTTTTAAATATTAAATTCACATTTATATTTAAACGAAATAAAAACTGCCACAAACACTTCCATAAACATAAAAAAATATTTTCCATGATTATATGTATATATATATATATATATATATATATATATATATATATATATATATATATATATAAGTTCAGTCTTGGAAGAGATGTTGTAGCATTGAACGGTTGGTTGATTTACGTAAGATTGTAATATTGTTTATGTAATCTCGTTAGTATTAAGCGCTTTTGAAAATATTAGTTTTATGTTTATTTTATTAACCTATTTGAACTTGATCAACCAATCAATATATATACATATATATATATATATTATATACATATATATATATATATATATATATATGTATATATATATATACATATATACACATATATACAAATACATGCATATAAATATATATACATATATATATATATATATATATATATATATATATATATATATATATATATATATATATATATATAATACGCCTAGCTACAACCAAAGCAAAGAACTGTCATTTCGCTCTCTCTCTTTACCAACAACTAAACGGAATTTCCATGAACAAAATTTATTTTTGAAAACATTCCATTTGTGAAATAAAATACTACGAGACTGTTTCCCAGCCGACTACATATGGTCGTCTTCAAGTCTAATGTAAACAAATACTGTTTTGGCAGCCCTGTTGGATTATCAATTCCTCTGAAATAATCTTCTACCTATTCCTACCATTGTTTTAATTCCTCTTGTGGTGGCGATCATCAGCAAATTAACAATCTCTTTAACCTTTTTCCTCGAGTGGTCTCATCATTAAATATATATATATATATATATATATATATATATATATGAAAAAAAAGGGAGGGATAAAATGAGCCGACGTAATGTAAAATTTAAAAAAGAAAGCCAAAACCTATGAGATTTATGTATTCATGAACGTTTCGTCTTTATTGAAAGACTTCCTCAGGATGAAGAAAGCAATGTCGAAAAATCATACAGAAAATTTCTGTATACTTTTTTACATTGCTTTTTATCATCCTGAGGAAGTCTTTTGATAATGACGAAATGTTTATGAATACATAAATCCGATAGGTTTTGGCTTTCCCTTTTCTATTTTACTTATATATATATATATATATATATATATATATATATATATATATATATATATATATATATATATATATATATGTATATATATTGATTTTTTAATCCAATTTTCATAGTCTGTCATAAAAAAAGTAAAAACAAGCGTAAAAAAAGAAAGATAGGGTTTCTGGATTTTGTAGGTTATTTATGTTTCATGCGTGTGACAAGGCGATCCATAATACAGGCCTGGCAAACATGTGACTGGAGTCCACGACTGGGGGCGGACATAAGAAGACCAAAATTACTACTAAATAATTAGCGAGAACCGTTTTAGTAAGAAATTTCTTAGTAATGTTCAGTTATCAACAACCTAACATAATAGAAAGTAGCTTACAATAATTGATTTAATAAAATATAAACGAACTAAATTCCCGAAATAATCACTTTATTGACCATGAATTAGACACATTTTTGATATTTCAAAAATCAGGAATCAATTTGTTTATGTTGTTTATGTTTGTTACATATACAATTTGTTTTTACAGAAAATGGGGAAAATGCTTCTTTCTTCATGATACGCTAATACATATCATACACAGTCTTAATGATAAAATCAACTTACATTAGCAATCACATAAAACCAATAAAATATTTGTAAAAGGAGTGAAAGGTTAAACATACCTGATAACGGTTTGGAAAATTATGTATATAAAAAAGTAGATTCTACTCAAGACTTAGCAGAAAGAAGAAAAAAACAACAATTATTTAAGAATTTAGAGTGCTGGATCAGTTTAGCATATAACTTTAACGTAAAATGATACCCTATTCCATTTTCTTTTAAAATAAGATATTACACTCTTAAACAAGGCAGGTCGCCACTGTAGACGTAAGGGGCTACTGAGAATTAGGGAGTAGATTTAGGGTGTCATCCCAAGTTTGGAGGTATGCAGCGATATGTCTGTTTTCATTAGTTTTAAACCTCTGCATGTCAGTACAGTCGGGAACACAGGGAGCAGGAAGGGAGTTCAAGAAGTCGGAAGCACTAGGAAAGAAGCCGCTGGAGTAGAAGGCTCTCCGGCATCTGCGGACCTCCACAGTGAATGGATAAGACCTGGCTGATTGTTGGGTTATTTCTAGTGTATTTACGTCGAGGGGGCACTAGAGCAGCTAGTTCATCGAAGCACAATCCATTGAAGTATTTGTAAAACAAGCACGAGGATGCAACATTGTGGCGATGGGACAGAGGCTGGAGCTTGGTGGATAGCGAGGGACCTATTAAGTTGGCGACTCTTTTTTGGACCTTGTCTTAGAGGGAGAGACTAGTGGATGATGCTCTAGCCTAGATGTAACAACAATACTTCATACATGGGTGGATGGTGGCTTTGTAGAGATACAGGATTATGTCAGGTATGAGGAGTTTACTAGCACGGTAGAGGGAGCCCACCTTATTTGCAGCAGCCTTGACAATGTCTTCAATGTATTTGTAGCAATTCATGTTACCTGTGAATGCTAGGCCGAGTAGTTTGAATGTTGAACTCTTAGGTAAGGTGTTATTTGCCATGGCAATCGGTAGGGCATTCTAGTATTTTAAGGCAGTTAACCATTTCTTTTTGCTATGAGAGATAATTATTATGAAGAAATAAGCATCTTCTGTAAAAACAAATTGTATATGTAACAAATATAAACAAAATTTGCAAAAATTATCAAAATTGTATCTCCGAAAATTACTTTGTTCATAAAGTATTTGATTTTGTAAAAACTTGAATTTCTTTCTGATTGATAATTATATATTATATCTTCTGTAATCAAGTAGTCAATATAAACAAATTGACTCCTGATTCTTTAAATATCAAAAATGTGTCTAATTCATGGTCAATAAATTTATCTTTTGTGAATACACGTTTTACATTTGATTTGATGGAAATAAATCAATTATTACAAGCTTCTTTTTAATATAATGTTTCGTTGCTAATTACTTCCCATTACTAAGACATTTCTTACTAAAACTTTTCTCGCTAATTATTATTTAGTAGTAATTTTGATTTTCACATGTCCGCTCCCCGTCGTGAACCCCAGTTGCATGTTTGCCAGGCCTGTATTATGGATCGCCTTGGTTTGTGATCATTTAATAATTCTATTGTTAGTTTTTCCTGTAACGAATTAATAAATATGTTTTGTGCCGGAGATGAGATCATGGATAATAAAAATATTTTGAAAACATATGTACACAATAATATTTGTTAATGTAACAATTTGGGAACATGTTTACAATATATTGATTATATAATAAATTTTGTATTCTACTGAATTATGTATATATATATATATATATATGTATATATATATGTATATATATATATGTATATATATATATGTATATATATATATGTATATATATATATATATATATGTATATATATATATATATATACATACGAGGGGTGTTAAATAAGTAATGCCCCTGACCTATTTTCCATAACAGCAGATTAATGAAACTTGGCACAGTTATTAAACTTTCTCTACATAGGAACCACCCAGAGTTATGCATTTCTCCTTTCGTTTGATACAGCTCTGCACACCGTTTTTGTAGAACATCTCTGATTGGTCCTCCAACCACGTCGTAACTTCAGAAATCAAGGCTGCATCATCTGGGAAACGCTTTCCTTTCAAAAACAACTTCATGGCTGGGAAGAGATGAAAGTTAGAAAGTGCAAGGTCAGGAGAGTAAGGGGGATGGGGGAGGATTTCATAGCCACACGCCCGTGCTTCTGATCTGGCGACATGTGAGCTGTGGACCGGAGCGTTTTCCTGCAGATGAGGATACCTTTACTAGGCTTGTCCCGCCTCTTGATTTTGATAGCTTCTATTAATTTCATCAAAAGTGAAGCGTAATCGGTTCCTGTAATTATAGTACCTTTTGGCAGGAAATCTGTCATCACTACTCCGTCCTGGTTCCAGAAGACTGTGAGCATGACCTTGCCAGAGGAGGGCTGCACCCTTGCCTTCTTTGGAAGTGGTGAGTGTTCCCACTGCATTGACTGGGCTTTGGTCCCTGGATCATAGTGATGGACCCACGTTTCATCCTGTGCAATCAGTCTTTTGAAAAACATTGACTCATCTTCTTGGCACATCTCCAAATTCATCCATATTTTTATATAAATATATTTATATAAATAAATAAATAATATTGTGTGCGTATATAGACAGCATCTTTTCATTCATGCAAACATTATTTAAAATAACAAAACTCTTCTGTCTGGTTATACCTTTTTTATCTTTTCAATTCTTCTAATGAAAATGTTCAAATATATATATATATATATATATTTATATATATATATATATATTTATATATATATATATATTTATATATATATATGTATATATATACACACATATATATATACATACATAGAGAGCTATCGCAGGCACGCGCGTAAGAGAGTATATATCTATGGTATTCTTTCTTCCTTTAATCACCTGCCCGGCTTTTCCCATCGACAGGAAGACAGTCTCTGCACGTTCGCCTATTAGATTCTATTTCTTTGTTGTTTAAATTGCACTCATAGTAATAATTGGAATTTACTGAGAAACTATGATGGTAACAAGTTCATTTGCTCGAAGACAGAGACTTGCACAATCTGTTAAAAAGTTGATTATCGGCAGCTGAACTGTCGCTGCACAATAATGAGACACACTTTTATATTAATTTCAATGACAAAATAATATTTCCAACATTTAAACACTATCATATTATGTATTATTTGAATTATTCGGACTACTGTTCTCATCTTGGATGTTATTCTCACAATGTTTCGGCCGACGTAACTTTCAACCTTCTTCATGTGCGTCTTGTCGAACTCGGGAATCTTTAGGTCGAACTCGGGAATCGGTGAAGTTTCGAACTGAATCGTATATTTAATCCACAAGGGTAGCTTGCTATCGCTCCGTCAGCCACGACCGGGTAGAAGTCTTAAGTAATTCGTAAATGTATTGTTTAGTATTGCCCATATTGAGGATTGAACCCTCAACCACCAGATGACTGTCACCTAGAAGTGATTATTAATTAGAACTTATTTACGTTGCGCTACGGGTTGGTGTGGACAAAACTCCGAAATATACTATCATATTATATATTAAAATCAAAATCATTTTGATTGTGCTTTAATATGGTACATTGGTATGTGTGGTCTGTCTCTATAAGTGTTAAGAGTGTAGGTATAGAAGCAAATGTTATAAATTAGCGCAAGACAAATAAATGCCAGTGACAATGCGCTGTCGACTCTATATATCTATAGATCCACCCACTTGAAATTTAGTTCTACACATTCTATAACAAATATATTGATATTGCACATTCTGTTCTTATAATCTAACATATAAAGCTATCCTATCGGATTTACAAAGTCAGTCTCAAAGAATTATTTAAGCTAAAAAATAAATCTTTGCTTCTGACTAGCCAATTTAAATGTGTTATTGTTGTATCATTTTGTTGAAAATATGATAACGTAATTCGCTATAATAAAAAAAATATACTTGGTCCGACCCAGACGATTGATAGTATGAAACATTTTTAAGTCATCACCGCAAAATTAAAATCAGCTAGGTGAATAACTCAAGAATATAAGTGTTTCCTACTAAATTAAAGAAAAACAAATGTGCAAACAAAAATAATAAAATGCCTTTACTGTACCCCGGCAACGCAGAGTAGGTACATCTAGCATATAACCACTGCATAAATCAGTATTTGTTGATATACCATATTCTATGCTGTAATAAATATACTATAATAATATGCTAAGGCAATTCAATGTTCGGTATGACCTTTCGTCCCTTTTTTATAAGATGGGATCGCACGATCGCCGAAAATGCAATGCAAAAAAGAAATTTATAAGAATTTCATCCGATATCGCTGTTTTGTGTCGAACGTGAAACTCGAACTCAAATACATGTTCGTGTCCTTCGGGATAGGATTAAACTCGAACTAAACTACACTTTCGTTGCCTTCGGGATAGGATCAAACTCAAACTAAAATACACTTTCGTTGTCTTCGGGATAGGATCAAACTCGAACTAAAATACACTTCTGTCGCCTTTCGAATAGGATCAAACTCGAACTAAAATACACTTTCGTTGCCTTCAGGAGAGGATCAAACTCGAACTAAAATACACTTTCGTCGCCTTCGGAATAGGATCAAACTCAAACTAAAATACACTTTCGTTGCCTTCGGAATAGGATTAAACTCGAACTAAAATACACTTTCGTTGCTTTCGGAATAGGATCAAACTCGAACTAAAATACACTTTCGTTGCTTTCGGAATAGGATCAAACTCGAACTAAAATACACTTTCGTTGCTTTCGGAATAGGATCAAACTCAAACTAAAATACACTTTCGTTGCCTTCGGAATAGGATTAAACTCGAACTAAAATACACTTTCGTTGCTTTCGGAATAGGATCAAACTCGAACTAAAATACACTTTCGTCGCCTTCGGAATAGGATCAAACTCAAACTAAAATACACTTTCGTTGCCTTCGGAATAGGATTAAACTCGAACTAAAATACACTTTCGTTGCTTTCGGGATAGGATTAAACTCGAACTCAAATACACTTTCGGTGCATTCGGGATAGGATCAAACTCGAACTAAAATACACTTTCGTTGCTGTCGGAATAGGATCAAACTCGAACTAAAATACACTTTCGTCGCCTTCGGAATAGGATCAAACTCAAACTAAAATACACTTTCGTTGCTTTCGGAATAGGATCAAACTCGAACTAAAATACACTTTCGTTGCTTTCGGAATAGGATCAAACTCGAACTAAAATACACTTTCGTTGTCTTCGGAATAGGATCAAACTCAAACTAAAATACACTTTCATTGCCTTCGGAATAGGATTAAACTCGAACTAAAATACACTTTCGTTGCTTTCGGAATAGGATCAAACTCGAACTAAAATACACTTTCGTCGCCTTCGGAATAGGATCAAACTCAAACTAAAATACACTTTCGTTGCCTTCGGAATAGGATTAAACTCGAACTAAAATAAACTTTCGTTACTTTCGGGATAGGATTAAACTCGAACTCAAATACACTTTCGTTGCATTCGGGATAGGATCAAACTCGAACTAAAATACACTTTCGTTGCTTTTGGGATAGGATTACACTCGAACTAAAATACACTTTCGTTGCTTTCGGGATAGGATCAAACTCGAATTAAAATACACTTTCGTTGCTTTCGGAATAGGATCAAACTCG
This sequence comes from Sepiola atlantica, assembly GCA_963556195.1. Taxonomy (NCBI): domain Eukaryota; kingdom Metazoa; phylum Mollusca; class Cephalopoda; order Sepiida; family Sepiolidae; genus Sepiola; species Sepiola atlantica. The sequence continues at coordinate 242,960,226 of OY744515.1, read as the reverse complement.
AACTAAAATACACTTTCGTTGCTTTTGGGATAGGATCAAACTCGAACTAAAAGGATCAAAGTGAAAGACAGAAGATGATCAACGACTCACACTCTCCACACTTTTCATTGCGTTATGCTTAATTTATTAAAATCTATTTTTTATATTTTTTCAAATAAATAATTGGTAAAGTAGTATCTGTTCTGTTTAAAGATGTCACAATAATATAGTGGGTTTCCGTTCGCACCGGACCTCCTGAGAATGGAAATATTTTTAAAGACAGCAGCAATATACAACACCTGAAAGATAAAACTGTGGAATTCTCACGATCTTGTTAGTACAATAAATAAGTATGATACAATAAATAACACAGAGAATATATGTAAGGAACGAAAACAAGCCTGGAATAAAGATGGAACAAAGGAAGCAAGATAGAGAATAAATAGTAAACGAAACAAAACAACGTCTAAAATACTGACGTAACGAAATAAACGATATGAAGAATAAAGATGAAACGACAAAAATAATGACGAGAGATTAAACCAAATGAAATAAACAAAATAGAGCGAACCGACGCAATGATAAAAGCAAAATACAGAATAAAGATGTGACGAAATAAACAACGTACATATCAAACAAAATGGAGATTATGCGTCTGCAACCGAATCTATGTCATTACGAACGAACAAACCGGTAATACCTTGTGTGGTATTAGCCATGGGAGGACTATGCCGGCTTCTTCCAAAGGAGAGAAATTTAGAGGAAATATCAAATTTACAAACGGAATGGGAAGATGCCATACAGCTTCTAGCATTCCCAAATGGTCACCCATCTGGCACTGGTCAGGCTCCACGTCGCTTAACTTCGGTGATCAAACAAGAACCGGTGTGTCAACGCGAGTATGCCGTACGTTATTACCTACCGCCAAATTAAAGAACAACATTTTAACTAAAATGTTTTTATGTTAAACTTGTAATCATCCCAAATATAGTATACCATTATTTAAACTAAATTACTTTTTAACGCATCTGAAGAAGATCGGGGGTTACATCGGCCGAAACGTTGTGAGGATAACATCCAAGATGACAACAATAGCCCGAATAATCTAAATAATACATGTAAATCTAGGGTGTGTGCAGTCTATGGAATCGACAACTTATCAGATCAATTACGTGCTTTTACGCCGAATATTATTGGGAAGGATATGAACTCACAATTTCGCTCCAGCTATGGGTAAAAGTGATTTATTTATAATAAGTATTCTCTTTCTTTTAAATTATAACTTGCCCATAAATAATCAGAAATAATAATATACCATAAAACAGAAAAGCCAAATCAATAAATGTGCTCAAAATATTTATCTTAAACCGCAACAGAAAAAAATAATATTACTTTCGCTCGATGCCTAAAGTAAACTATGGTTCATATATTAAAGAAATGTGGTATTATGACATGAAAATTTAAGACCAAGTCTTAACAGTAACTGTGTTGGCAGGTTTTCAAAGTTCATATATTCTGTTGTATATCTAGCATAATAATACTCGTATCTCTGCGGTATCTCAAACTAGCGAAAACGCTCGATCTTGCCTCAGAAGAATAAATAAAAACATGAAAATTTAAAGCAATTTTTATCACATATTTCTTACTGATTTTATTTTCTATTCATTAAACTCTTATTTCATTGATTCAGTAGTGGTTAGTTTTAAATTATGATTTTAAACGTTCTCAAACTTACAGCGAATAAACGTACACAATTTCCACCTCTATCTATCTATCTATCTATCTATCTATCTATCTATCTATCTATCTATCTATCTATCTATCTATCTATCTAGTATACATTTTGATTTATACAAACATATTTGGTTATATAGGTTCATACATGTTTCAGCTGCGCCCCCTTTCGAGAGCCAACTTCCTCAGACAAACTGCCTTACACCTCAGTAATATAGTATGCAAAAATATACACAGCAGAAAATTCAAAACAACATAAATTCTATATAGGAAGAACGTTAGAGAGTTTTAAAGATAGCTTTTACGTACACACATTATCATTCAGACACAAAAATGCATGAACACTTCGCTGTCCCGATATTTCTGGAAATTAATCGAGGATGAATAAACCCCGATACTTAGATGAAATATTATTAGAAAAAAAAACAGATTTTGTGGATCACTTCACTAACCCTTATTTTTTGCCTTGGTGAGAAACTTGAAATTATAAGGAAAAATTACTTAATGTTAGACAAGAAACCACTCTGAATTGCAGACATTTAAGTGAGTATACACTGAGCAGATGTGTAATTATACTCATTGCTGTCCACTAATAGCTGAAATTACGCCGCCCCCAGCCCTACTATTATACTACCTTTGGTTTTATTTTATCTTTATTTTCTTTTTCTTTTTCTTTTTCTTTTTCTTTTTCTTTTTCTTTTTCTTTTTCTTTTTCTTTTTCTTTTTCTTTTCATTTTCATTTTTATTTTTATTTTTAATTTATGCTATTCTATGTTACTATATCTCATTTTAGTGTAAATTTTTATTTCATCTATTTTTGTCGTTATTTTTTCCTTATTTATTTATTTTTCTTTTTTTTCTTTATTTGTCTTTGTTTCCTATGTTATAGCCTTTATGTTCATATTGAACATGCATTTGAGTTTATTTAATGTTAGGTTGTGTTTATTTACCCTAAACGTTCATATGTCGGGTTTGATATTATTTTGTTTATTTGCTTTGGTAATGTTTGTTTTGTGTTTGTTCCTTGAATTAATGCTAGCGCCGGTCCAAATGTAAATAAATTGAATTAGGATTATTAGATAAGATGGGTGATGTGGGACACTGAGGAGAAAATGTTATCATTTTGTGCACATATGCTACATGATATGTCCATAAGAGAGGTATAAAAGTAGAATAACATGTATGAGCATGTTTATAGATAAATTCACAGGATAAATATCGGTAGATGTATTCCCTAATTCATAGTAAGTATAGCCCTGTATATGTATGTGTGAATATGTGTGTATATGGATATGTATGTGTATGTATATATGTATATATGTATATGTGTGTATACGGTTTGTATATATGAATAAAGTTTATATATAAGTCAGTTTTGGAAATTACTTATCCGCTGACCGTTACAATATTTCTCCTATATGATTATACTCTCAACTGGGTAATAAAATGTATAATAGGATTTGAAAGTTGTCAAACGTACTAATAAGCTTAAATGATGAAAGGAAAAAAGAAGGGGAGAAGCACGAATGTGTAATTGAATCTGAATATTGCCCGTTTAATTATACCTCCATCCTTTCCAAACCGGGGTAATACACAGAATAAGGAAGTTTGTTATTTCTTATTTAACTTTTTCTAAAGGTCTGAGGAAGTTGACTTTCGAAATAGGGCGCAGCTGAAACATGTATGCAGATATTCAAGCAAAAATGTTTGTATAAATAAACAAATATACTTAAAATAGATCTACTTTTTCTTGATCACTTTTTAAAAACACTGGAGTTTCATTAAATTAACATCTAGGAAAAATAATATATGTACTGTATATATATATATATATATATATATATATATATATATATATATATCTTTTTAGCTTATCTGAAAAGAATGTCATATCTAGATTCTTGAAAAATATTTGAACTAATAAATTAAAAATTTCATCGTTATTGCTTTTCTTCAAAATATTTAAAACAATGAAAATATAAATGAAACCTCTCACCACAAAATCTGTAAAAGTTCCAATAAAGTATTGAAAAAGAAATTATTTTTCATATGTTTAATCCATCAATAATGTCTTTAAACTCTTTTTAACAATACGATCCATCCTTATTTTAAGCTGGAAAATTATCATTAAATAATAAAAATAGATTGTAGGGATCTAAACCTAAAGGAGCTTATTCTAATGTATTATTTTACTTTGACTTGTATTAACCAATTAGATCAAAGGGAGATAAATTACACGTTATTCCTTTGCATTGTGTGGAATTATATTGAGAAACATTATATGTATATATATATATATATATATATATATATATATACATATGCATGCCTGTTTCAAGTATAAATATCCGTCAGAATATATGTGCCTAAAATAAAACAAGGATATAAGTAAAGGACATATAACATAGTACACGAGAATTAACACAGACAAACGCTTCTATCAATATATATTTCATTCCATTGATATAACGTTTCAAATCTTGCTTTAACAAGTCAATAAATGTATAAAGTCTGTGTTGTTGTGGTAGAACAAGTTTCAATATCATTAAATAAAGGATAGGATTAGGATGGTCCCTAACCTCCACACCTTTCCGGACTCCTTTATATAATTACACCACTAATTTCTTGTGTATCTATTAAATGTTAAAGCAACATGATTTTCTTGACAAAGTACTACCAATGGAACAATAGATATACTGAAATCAACATGTATCTGTTTATATTTATTTTATTTTTATTATATATATATATATATATATATAGAGAGAGAGAGAGTGAGAGAGAGGAGAGAGAGAGAGAGAGATAAGAGTATTTTAAATAATGTTTTGTTAAGTTAGTGTTCAATGGCAACGCGAATCGATTTTATTTCCATAAAAGCGAAATCGATAGTGATCCTCTCGGTTCTCTATTTTTATAGTCGTTTTAAATCATAAAAAATAAAACTTTTACATTGGCATCATCTTCTATAAGAACTATTACATTCAAAGTTTACCCTGGGCAGACATACGTATTAGGTTTATATCTTTCAGTAAATCTAACCAAGTCTATAACTGATAATCCGAGAGATACATTTTATTTTATTCGTAAATACAACACGTTGAACAGTAATACATTTGTTGACATTCCCATTCATTGGTAAAATTGTTTAATTTGTTGTGTAAGTCATCTTTCTAGTGTTACATTACGCGTGCTTTCTAAAAATTACAAACTCCTCGTCCTAACATTCACAGGTAACATAAATAGCAATAAATACATAAAAGATACTGCCAAGTTGTAGCTAATGGGATGGGCCCCTCTACAACATACGAGATCTCTATAAAGCAACCATTAGCACATTAATGGAGTATTGTTGTCATATGTGAGCTAGTGCACCAACCATTAGTCGTCCCCTCTTAGATAGAGTGCAAAAACAGTGTCTTTAACCTAATAGATCCCGCGCTGTCTACTTCTGTCCCATCACCACTTATATCTCTGTTTTTATTTTACAAGTACTTTCACGGAATGTTCTCCGACGAACTTACTACACTTAGCCCTCTTCAACGTTAAATACCCCGAGTAACCCGACTAGCAGCAAAATCCCACCCCTTTACTGTAGAAGTCCCCAGATGGAGGAAACCTACTAGTCTAATAGCTACTTTTCTCGAACCGTTGCCATTGGATTTTTTCCCCTTCTCTCTGTTTCTCTGATTGTACCAACATGCAAAAATTTAAATTTAATATGAATGTGAACAAACATCTTGCTGCAAAATTCCTCACTTAGGATGCCCCCTATAAATCAGGCCTCAAATCACAGTAGCCTTTTACGTCTCAGTAATAATAGGTCTTATTTGGAATGACTTAAATTCAAAAAGGCATTGTTTGACAGATGCCTCCTTTAGTTTTGACCATAACACATTCTCTTATCTTTGCTAATTATGATATCTGTTGTAAAAGTTGCGAGTCTTCTCAGTCCTTATATTATTTGATTGGGGTAGAGGCGTGTGCATACGTTTACCAAGTGTATTAGAGAAACAGATTGCACCCGATAACCTATACGCTATTAACCCCTTGAAAAGGGAGACGAAATTAATTATTTCCCTTCTATTCTAAAGTTTCTGCAAGTAAACTTCTTGCTGATCTACTCAATTTTCCCCTGTTTTATCATTTAGCTATGGGAAGTTGTACGTAGTTTTGCGAAAAGGAAAGACAAGGTAAACGCAGAGTAATAAAATATACTATACTAGCAGGACCCGTGTCCAGGCGTTGCTCGGGGTGTAAGGAATACGAAAGAATATACTACATAGAGAGATGTTAAATATGTGTTTTGTATTCTTTATAGATAACTAATTGGGACAATCAGATGCATATTTAACTTTGTGAACATAGATGTATTTAATATTTTTTATTCTAATTCACAAATAAAAATCCACAGAATAATATTATCGTTTACTATACAATTTACAGTATTTCGCTTACTCTATATTAATACAATGAATGGAATAAGTCGTTTGTTATCATCGAAATAATTTTTATGCGTATCTACTTGTGCACATACACGAACTTCCGTAAATATACGGTATATATTTGTACACACACAGACACACACACGCATATATATATATATATATATATATATATATATATATATATATATATATATATATATATTAGTATATATTTTTTAATAAGTTACGTATTTTTTAAATCTGACATGAACAATGATTTGAACGATAGTTAAATGACCCAAATATGTTTTTTTTCAAGACTTTGCATACTTCCACTTCCACTTCCACATCCACAAATATCCGGAAATATAAAAATCACCTACAAAATGCGTTTCGATAGTTTGACGATCGCTCAAAACGTAAAATTATTGGTCATAACCGATTAAAAATACGTCGTTTATTCCATTATTATAACGCTCTGTTTGTGAAGACATCGAGTACTGTACACTAGTGCATATATATATATATATATATATATATATATATATATATATATATATATATATATATATATATATATTATGTACGGTTTTTAATATTTTAATTTGACGACAATGTTCTGATGATGGGAGTTTTCTGCTTATTACTTGGGTTGGTTCAAGGATGGTGTTTAAAATTTTTCTAGAAATCCGTCTTAGCTTTCCCTTTGCTTGGCATCTGACAAACAATAACAGTATGCTATGACTTTGGTCTGTGAATTTATTTCTTTATAACTCTATAAGACATTTAAAAAATAACCTTTTAAAGTTTTGGATATTGAGCTTTATTCTTGCACTAGAGTCTGATTCTAATAAGAATCGATGTAAACTATATATATATTGTTTTTTATTATCACACACATACATAAATACATATATATATATATATATATATATATATATATATATATATTTATGTTATAAGCAAGTCGCAAAAGAAGCCGAAAACCTTTCTTGAACACAAATCATTTCTAATTTTAATGAAATAGAATTACGCGCTTGACATATACAGCATTATTGATTCCACCCAAATTGTTCAGATTCTAATTATTTTCAGGTTCTGTAATTGGGTTTCAAGTCCACAAAATAAAAACTATTTGAAGCGCATCATTTTTATAGTATAAGCTATATTTTCACACATCATTTGTTATCACAGCTATGTTTTTAATTGCTTTGAATCATTTCAGGATTCAACCTTCTACACTTATCAACATTTTAATCATATTTCTCTAGTATACCACTTTCATGTACTACAGTAAGTACATTTCTATAATATTGAACATTAGATTTCGTTAATAGGCTTTTCCAAAAATAATACAATTTCATAATGGTATGTACTATATGATTTTGACGTTTTTATTTTAGAGTTTAATAACAATCACTAAAGCATTTTAATGGGTTGAAACCCATTAAAATGGAACCCATTAAAATGGAACCCATTGTAAACATAATTCAACACCAAAGCAAGAAAAACAACGAACAATTATGTCACGCTAGGAATAAAATACCAAACATACCAAAATCAGCAACCGTTATCGTTGATTCATTTAGTTGATTTAATAGTACTTTACAGAAAAGTAGTTATTGTGCGATTGACTTTTAATCTTAAAGACGTCAACTGAAAATATGTCTGAAATATTTTCCTCGTACGTTTTCATCATAAATAGCTTTGGATGAAATGTAAACTCATAGAGAAGTGATATCATGTAAATAGCTGTTTCAAATAATTCTTTCGATAAGCGTTTCAATTAAAGATTCTATAAGTATTAATAATAGTTTATAATGGGTCGCAACTGTTTCTTTTTAATGATATTTCATGTGAACAAACAAAAGACAGTGCAGACATATGATGCGATATATAAAAGGGATGTGAAGTAATTCTGGCAAACGTTGAAAGTGTAATATATATATATATATATATATATATATATATATATATATATATATATATATATATATATATATATATACTATTTAGCGATCATAATTTATTACTGAACTATAACACTTACAAAATGTCAATATGATTAGAAAGTGTATGGGTTTCATTCAATATGGCCGCCAACATTCGCTACCAGCTTCTCAAGCTGCCTGGTAAGCGTTAAAACGGATTTCACTTTTTAAAAAACTAATAAATCACTTATAAAGCAAACAACCACTCGAGAATGATAGTTAATGAGATGGATAAATTTATAGTTGAATGATGAAAAATGTTATGAGAGGATTCTAAAAATCGACATATCATTACTCAATGCAGTATTCGACCCAGAAAATGGTAGTCATTTTTGATTTGTCACGAATATCGCTTATCGAATGTGACAACATATTGTAAAGTCAATTGATGTCGTTTCCATGCGGTTTGAGAAGCTGGTGGCGAATACTAGCGCCCATATTGAATTGGAAATAAAACCGATATTAACTTTCTCATCATATTCAATTCTACTAAAAATTATATTTAAGTATAAATTAAGAGCACTTAATAATATAAAGTTATTTCTCATCACTCTCTCTCTCTCTCTCTCTCTCTCTCTCTCTCTCTCTATATATATATATATATATATATATATATATATATATATATATATATTTATATATATATGAAGACAAAATATGCAGACGTATTATATTTTTGATTGTTTATTTTATTCATAATACGTAGCCAAGCTACTAAGCTCTTCAAGTGTCATTTGTTTAAAAATAACCATATAAGAGATAATTTTCAAATTTGTAGGATCAGAAGTCAAATTAATTCCGCTTACGACCAGATAATATCATCATACTTTACAATCTATATAATCTTAATATTGAACCCAGAGATGACTTTAATAGCGGAAACACGTGTTGTGGATGAAGAAATAAAATAAGTTTTTTTTAATTTAATACGGATGCAGATTCTGTCTTCATATTCAAATATTCATTGTTCTTTTCATTGAATTTTTCATACATTACACACGCACACACACACATACCCCCCGTATATATATATATAAAGATGGTAAATATCCGACAGTACACTTGAAATAAATACCGGAAAACTCTTTTATCTAAAACGACATTATTCAGTTCATATGTCATTTCTGTACAATATATCCCTTCTTCAAAAAATAGAGAAATAGAATCTGCATATATTTTTCCATCACATATTTTTTTTTGTTTCTTGTTTTTCTTTTCTTTCACATTCCATTTTTACTTTTCCTATTTCTATGTTTCTGACTAATTTTACCATATACACTTGTTGAATCCGAATTACAGATTAACTTTTGCATAACTGAAGAAGCTATAACCTGTACGGAAACGTCATATGAATAAAATAAAGCTTATTCCATATTTTCTCATTATATATATATATATATATATATATATATATATATATAGTAAACATTGGAATTTATTTCCGACAATATATGATGTATCAGTTTTATTTTGTTGGCACTGTTTGCATGTGTACTAACTTTAAATAAACGGTTCATTTAGGCTACTGGACGTTTAATAAACATTATAAATTACCAAGAGGATATGATAATTGCATAGGATTTAGACCTGTGTTCTTGAAATAAGTGCCACCCAATGGACCTGTCGCCATATCCTTTTTGGCAAACACGGAAAACAGTTAGAGTCAAATTATATATCTGCATGAGTTCAGACTTCACAAACAACTTGACTTGTTAGCCAAGCGTCAAATCCAGTACAAGTCTACATTTTCTCTATTTTGTTTTCTATGTTTATTCAGTGTGGTAAGTTACCCGTTTATTTCATGAATTCCACACACAACCAGAATGTCAACAATAAAACAGCATATATATATACACTCCTGATCAAAAATTTAAGATCACTTGAAATCTTTTTTAAAGAAACTGTTTTTTAAGGATAAACTTAAGGTTACCAATACTACAATCTAAAAGGTTATGGAAACAAAAAAGCTACATTCAAAATATTGTATTCAGAAATTTCCATTTTTATAAAATGAGTAATTTTACACTTGATCAAAATGATAAAATCAGAGACAAAAATTCTACGAAATTGTTCGAAAAGTTTATGAAAACATTGAACAACCAAATTTAATGATGAGTTCTACCTCCACTGATTTTGATTGCTTCAAACATTCTTTGGGGCATGCTAGAAATAAGTGTTTCCATTAAGGTGCGGTGGATGTTGCTCCAGCTTCTGAAGATGGCTTCACGAAGTTCATTTTTTGTTGAATATTGTTTGGCATTTCGATAAACATCTCTTGTCATCCATCTCCAAACATTTCTAATTGGGTTCAAGATGTCCCAAGAGATGGACCCCGTTTTCTTGTAGAAAGGTCAAGGTTCGTCATGCAGCATGAATTGCAGCATGCTCCTGTTGGAATAACCAGCCATCCTCACACATACGATGCCCCCCCCCGTCATCAACGATGCTTTTTGTAGCATGCTAACATAACCAGCCGCTGTCTGACGTCCCTCTGTAAGAAAAGGCACCCCTATACCATTAGGGACCCTTCACCACTATGACGTGTGGAGAACATTTCAGGAGGCATGTTTTAGTTATGCCAATATTGTTGGAAGCCATCAGGACCATCTAGATTGATTTTTTCTCATCAGAAAATAGGACTTTCTTCCACTTCTCAACGTCCCATGTTTGGTATTCACGACCAAACCTTAAGCGGTCGACTTGTGACGTAGAAACACTCGATGAATTTGTGGACGCTTTTTATTTACCATGCCTTTTTGTCGTAAGTATCGTCTGATGATTACTGGACTACAATCAACATCTGTGTCTGCCTTAATTTGACTAGAAGAAAGCCCACTGTCTTTCACAACAACCCGTCTTATTCGTCTACTCAATGCAGGATACATTTCTGGGTGCCTACCAGTGGATTTGGCTTTTCCATAATTCTCACTGTTCTTTAGAAAGTTGCAAATCACAGTTTTACTGCGATTTACCTTAGCTGCGATCGCCCGCTATGACAAACCTTGCTTATGGAACTCTAGAATTCGAGCATGCTCAACTTCGGTAAGTTTGCTTGCTTTAGGCATAGCGACAGTTTTATGCAGTAGTTGCTAATCTCTAACTTAACTAAAAACATTGGAATTACCATAGATCTAACAACTTATAACCCTAGTTTTATAATTTTGATCAAGTGTAAAATGTTTCATTTTATAAAAATGTAAATTTCTGAATAAAATATTTGGAATGTAGCTTTTTGTTTCCATAACCATTTAGATTGGAGTATTGGTACTCTTAAGTGGGAGGAGCTTATGATCGATCCTAAAAAAGGTTTCTTTTAAAAGATTTTCAAGTGGTCTTTTTATCAGGAATGTATATATATATATATATATATATATATATATATATATATATATATATAATTTAATATATCCACATAAATTGTTATAAGGAGATATTTTATTTTATATATCGATTTTTCGTACTTACTTAAACAGTACTCAATACGTGAGTAAGACTAAGTAGTAAATTATGAAAATATATGTATGGAAATTATGCCACACAAAAGCTTTCGTGTTTCATCGTCGTAGGTAATCGTTAGGCTAAAATGCATTTTAGCTTAACGATTCCCTACAGGGGTTAAACGCGGAAGCGTCTGTGTGGCATAATTGCCATACATATATTTTCATAAGTTACTATATATATATGTGTGTTATTTATACAATGAAAATGAGGGGGACAAGGGGAACGAATTTGGGTGGGCACGTTTGAAGGTTCTAGCTGCGAATTCATAGAGAAGGAAGCGTGGTGTGTCATGCATTGTTTTTTTTCTAGCAATATTTGGACTACAAAAATCAGCCACTTACGATCGGACTCGTCACCCTTGTAAGCCTGCTCAGAGCCGGCTTTGTGTTCTGCAAAGGAAATTTCAGATATTTTACCATCAAATAATTTGTGAGTTGATCATAGAAACGTGCAGGATTTTAAGTGACCTAAAACAAGAGGATGTGGACGTTTGTTTCGTACATGCTGTTTTATTTTGCTCTTTTACCAATCACTAATCATTTACGCGTGTGTGCACAAGCATATACCGACGTACACACGACAACATAGAGATGCATAGACAAAGATATACGCCGACTGCACGTACAAGCAATCGTAAACAAAACGCCATATACGTACAAAAGCGCACACGTACCAACCCACAAGTACAGCAAAGCACATGTACGGGAATGAACTGAGAATGACAGCAGTTTCTAAGAAAACACGTTGGTTATCTTCCTTAGTTAGACCGAATAACAGAACAGAAGAGAGAGAGATATCCTAGTTTACCACCGGTGGGCGTATTCCTACGTGGCTCTTAAAATGAAGAAGCTCTGTTCTTTTACAGAGATTTGTAACCTACTGGCCCTGGTTAAATTCCACCACGAGTCCCGAGTAACAACTGCGTATATTCTATGTTCTTTTATGTTGTGTTACATGTAAGTTTGCCATTGTAAACATTTAAATAAATGTGTAAAATTGTATTTGGTTAACTTTCACCTCTTTGTGCTCAAAACAAGGCGATCTATAATACAAAACATGCCTGGCAAACATGCGACTGGGGTCCACGACTTGGGGCGGACACGTGAACACCAAAATTACTACTAAATAATAATTACTGAGAAAAGTTTTCGTAAGAAATTTCTCAGTAATGTCACGTAATTAGCAAATATATACATTATTAGTGAGGCAGCTTATAATAATTGATTTATTTTCATCAAATCAATGTAAAACGTACGAAAATCTAAAAGAACTAAATTCACAAGAAATCACTTTATTCACCATGAATTAGACACATTTTTTTTATATTTCACAAATCATGAGCCCTTTTTTTATATTGACTACTTGATTACAGAAAATAAAATGACATTATCAAATAAGAAAGCAAATTCATCATTTTACAAAATCAAATACTTTATGAATAAAATAATGAAATAAAGTAGTCAATATAAACCAATTGACTCATAATTTTTGAAAAATAAAAAATGTGTCTAATTCATGGTGAATAAAGTGATTTCTTGTGAATTTAGTTCTTTTAAATTTTCGTACTCTTTACATTTGATTTGATAGAAAAAAATCAATTATTGTAAGCTGAATCCTTATAATGTGTATAGTTGATAATTACTGGGCATTACTAAGAAATTTCTTACTAAAACTTTTCTCAGTAATTATTTTTTAGTAGTAATTTTGATCTTCACATTTCCGCCCTCGGTGGTGGACCCAATCACATGTTTGCCAGGTCTGTATTATGAATCGCTATATATATATATATATATATATATATATATATATATATATATATATATATATATATATATATAATAATGGTAAAAAACCAGGTGAAAACATCCACAGGGTAGTAATCCAAAGAATTTCAACCGGGTTTATAAAAAGTGCTCAATATCAAATAGAGCTTTATATATAATTATTTTTATTTTCACAGACATGTACAAAATCTGCGACACTGGCATGTCGATGTTATCGATCAACAGTTATTATAAACTGAGATCTCATCAGGCAAAGTTAGAATCCGATCTTAACCTCAGACCATATTTGGAGAGAACCAAATGTCTGTGTAAATTAAAATAATCATATATATATATATATATATATATATATATATATATATATATATATATATATATATATATATATTAATGTATGTGTGTGTGTGTTCTTTCTTACGGAGTAGTTAAATAGACGTATACGTTAATACATACGCAGATACATATGAATCAGAATGTTACTTATTTTTAATATGTGTATTACTATCGATTAAGCTACAAATACTTAGTTTATAATGTTATTGTTTGTTTGTAATACGTTTTTTTAATAATCTGAGTGTCTAATTGTCTATGTAAGCTTTAGTGAAACTTATCCATCTGGAATTAATATTTCACGAGGACTTCTACATCACATTCTAAAATATTTGTTATTTGATCTGTTTTGAAGACATTTACAAATTACAATTGACCACCACATTCTAAGTATGGTAGATACGGTCAATGAAAGTGAAAGTAATTTTTTAACTAAAAATAACACAATCTTGGTAGTGTCCTCGTTCGTTTTTGTTTTGTTTGTTAACTTTTGATCATATGCAGAATCAAAGGAATGAGCTAATGTCGCAATATTGGCACGGAAACGAATTTAAAAACAACTGATAAGTAAGCGTTCTAAACACTTTCTCTAATAATACATACATATATATATATATATATATATATTAGTATAAATAATTTATTTTTACAAGCATTCTTGACTACATATTTGCATATATGTTTCAGCGACGACTTTATCCAATGTCTAGTTTGAATTGGTTCTGGCTAATTAATAATAGGAGAACAAATATTTATAATAATTCAATTTTAGTTTATATATATATATATATATATATATATATATATATATATATATATATATATATATATATATATACGTATACACAACATACATCTACAGGAGAAAATAAATGAAAAATAGTTGTAGTTTACAAAAAAGTCTGTTTCTTCAAACATTCGTTCAAAGAATTATAGAATTCAGTGAAAGAATTATCAGTTATTATTTGTATATATATATATATATATATATATATATATATATATATAGATATATATATTTAAATAACGTTTTCGTGGTACAATATCTAATAACGGCGAGGAATGCAGACGTTTTGGACATTTTTTTGGGGGTAGAATGAAATTGAACAAGTATAAAAACGAGAGAAAATTAAAAAAAATAATGAATGTACTAAGCCGTCTTTTGTCCACACTCATCAGAGCATTAACGTGGAAGTAATTAAATACGACTAAAAACTTAAAAGAAATTCATAATGAAAACTAGTGACAAGTTTGGGAGAAAAAAATATGGGGAGGAGGGTTACAAGTTGATCACATTAAGTCCTAAAAGCTACTCTTTTTGTTTACAAAGGGAGGGTTTGATTGACTCGATATATATGGCTTCCAAGACTTTGAAGTGGAATAGAGAATGCGATCTACTTATGACAGAAAACCAGTCACTATGTACGTCGACGCACATTCGGCGCTATTTATAAGATGGTCAGCAATAGCAGACCCGGATGGGTTGACTAAATTATTTAAACTATTTAGTCAGCCCCGGCGTATGGCAGTGGGGTGTGTTGCTTTATTCTGGATTCAAACCTTTGAACTGTACTTCCCACGTATACGGCATCGCACCGACATTTAAATTGATAAATAATGTTACTGATATGTTAGGGTGGGAGAACATCCTTATGAATAGATTTGAGCAAAGGTCGAGCAGAAAAAACAATTCTAGGATTAGATGCCTGGTAACACCGACGCACAGCTACAGAAATTTGATTAGCAAATTTTATGCTAATATTACCCAACCAAGGTAATCTGAGGTACGCCGGGCATTTTGGAGGACCAAAAAGTTTAGGCTTGTTAAAGTGAGCGATCTTAGTGACGATATTAGAATTAACAATATCGAGAGGGTAACCATTTTCAACGAGCACCTCTTTGATAAATTCAATCTCCGAATCAATCAGGGATTCAGAGCAAATCTTTAAGGCACGATGAACCACACATTTAATAAGATTTATTTTTCTTTGTATGGGACAAAAAGAGTCCCAGTGCCAATATAAACTAGTAAATGTAGGTTTGCGGTAAACAGATGTTAGAATCAATGAATTAGATTTATCCACTAATACATCCAGAAAAGGAAGGGTGGAGTTGTGTTCCCTCTCACAAGTGAACTTTAAGGCTGGGTGTAATTGATTGAGTTGCATTAAGGAATAATATGGAATCTGACTCATTGTTAAACACGCAAAATGTATCATCTACGTATCGAAAATAAGTAATAAACACTGTAGCTTCATGGGATTAGAACCTATGAACTAACAACCTTACAGACTGTCTCTCTCTCTCTCTCTCTCTCTCTCTCTCTCTCTCTCTCTCTATATATATATATATATATATATATATATATATATATATATATATATATGTGTTTGTGTGTGTGGGATGTATAATGTAGAAAGATAGAAAGGAAAGCCAGGCCAGTTTCCAACATAAACATCTATATATGCTGCATTACGACACTCCAATAGAAAGCTAAACACAGATGTAAATTATGTATTCAGAGGCAGATGCGTTCACATCCAATACGCGATTACACAATGAGAAAATGATATTGGTTTACATCGAAATATGTAAATATACAATATAAGTATATAGTCCATATCAATATTTTGAAGTTACACGAATATATATGTATATATATATATATATATATATATATATATATATATATATATATATATATATATATATATATATAAACGACGTGTGTGTGTGTACAATTATATATATATATATATATATATATATATATATATATATATATATATATATATATATAACACATCAGTCAATAAGTGCCAGGCCTGGAATATGGCGCCAGTAATAATAAATATACATATTGTTCTTATTAAATACTACCCTTAAAATCACACGGGGTGAGACTTGAGCCCACTCGGATTGTTAGTTTACAAATTACAGTTATTTAAGTGAAGCTAATGTTGCAAATCTTTAAAGGAATGGAAAATCTGAATTTTGCGTATTTATAAAGCATTTCTTTCTGAGACGGAAATACTATTCAAGCAAAGCAATGGCTTAATAAGTTCTCGATAAAGCCCACGTAACAGCTGGGCGAAACATTGAGTTTGAGGTCTTCCGCTTTTCTTTTTTAATTCATACATTATATATATATATATATACAAATATATATACATATATATATATATATATATATATATATATATATATATATATATATATATATATATATATATATATATATATATATATATATGTCAATTTTATTCGCCTTCCCACTTTATATGTATATATCATAGTAAATCAGTTTGATGTATGATGCTTATAAGGTTGCTTCATATTAGAGATCTCAATGTTGTTACAGCGCAATATTACTCAGGTTAAAAAAAACAAAAAACACACCATGTCAGTTATTAGTAATAATAATAATTTATTTAAACTGCTTTGGATAGCATCTTTAGATAAAATCTAAACATTTTGAGAAATAACTCCGAAAAAAAGTGAAATGATCACATCGGCGAGAGAATCTTCTCATTTGGGCTGGCGGAGTTCTCTTCTTTCTGTTTGGAAGGAGAGAATCCGTTTTCCTTTGACGTCGACGATTTATGGCTTTCATAAGTGGCTTGTTGGTCTATTGAGTTTCCCCCAGGCCAATTTCACTCCAATTTTCTTCCCCGCTCTCTCCTCGCTCTACCTCTATACACTCCTTATACACCTAGCACAACTCGATTTAAAACACCCAACAATATCATGAGCTTCTGCTCTGTTATTCTGTCTACATGATATAATATCAGCTTAACGGTTATCAACTTCATTTATAGTGATGAAGTAACAATTTAAGAACAGTAAAATTATCATGTTTATTCATATAAAGTAAGGTAAGTGTATATGTTTATAGATTTGTATCATACAATTATGTTTGGTTATTCGGAAAAGTAACCCAGCCCTGATATACACGTTTAGCTTTTGTAAGTATCGGTGTCTGGAAAGACAATCATCTCAGTAAAAATCTAAAATATAGGTCAATGACTTTTTAAAAGTAATTATTTAATGGAATAAAAAGTAAATAAAATAAATAAAAAAAATATTAAAAATTTTTTTTTTTTTTTGCATACAATTAAAAAAAAATCTATATTAAAAAATAAAAATAAAATTAACGTCATGCACATTTTTCATTACGGAAATATATCTTGAAGAAAATTTGTACGAGGCCTGTCTAAAAATTATCCAACCTTATGACAGAAAAATATTTCAAATAGGTGACGGGGTTGGGACTCTAACCCCCTTCAAAGTAGTCCCCTTGTGCTTGCACACACTTAGCCCACCGATCCATCCACTGTCGGAAACACCTCTGGAAGTCTTCTTTTGAAATGGTGTTCGTCTCCGCCGTCGCGTTAGATTCAGCAGGTGTTTGGAGAAGATGCGATGTGTAACATACATTAAGGAGTCGTTCAACCGATTCAAAAATGGCCTCACATCAGCGGAGAATAACCAGCGTTCTTGCAGACTCCAAACTGCTCGGGGTGCATCTGTTGTTGAGAGGGTACGAAAAAGGAATAATGCGGAAAGCGACGGCGGAGATGAACGTCATTCCAAAATAAGACTTCCAGAGGTGTTTCCGGCAGTGGATGGATCGGTGGGCTAAGTGTGTTCAAGCACAAGGGGACTACTTTGAAGCGTATTAGAGTCCCAACCCCGTCACGTATTTAAAATATTTTTTATGGCTTAAGGTCGGATACGTTTTAGACAGGCCTCGTATGTGTTCAAAAAAACATTTGATTTTTATTTATTGATACTAAAAAAATAAGTTAATAAATTTAATTTCAGCTGATTTTTAAATAATTTCCTTTTGTCGAAAATTTATTTATTTAAGTGTGTTTACAAATAATTAATTTTTTAAAACTTTATAATACATGAAATTGACGTTACGTGGACGTAACCTAACAGTAATTTAGCGCCACGCGCGCAGAGCGTCATTATAACCGAGATTATTGTTTTTACGGACACACATGCTTACAAAAGCTGAACGTATAAATCAGGGCTGGGTTACATTTCCGAATAACCTTATGTTTATATATGTTGTACCATAGATTTATGATACAAACTAGTCCGACAATAGCTTTGTTACTGTCCGACTGCTGGTCTGTTCTGTCATAAGAAGTCCACCCTCCACGGATTTACCATCTCTCTGAGAACGGGATTAGTTTAATGCTAATCGCTTGGGGCGCACCTACCGGGGAATACCGACAAGGCTGGCTAGGCATTTTGCAGGCCAGAATGTGTTTATCCTAATGCGCAGACTTCTCAAAACCACACCTGACATTTTTTATTACTATTTGGCACGTACGTAAATAATATGTTTATATATGTTTTATGTATACGATTCACTCCTTATACATTTTGGAACACAGTTCTAGGCGTAACAGTGTTTAATGTGAGCTATGTTTAGTTTAATTAAGTTTGATGCAAAGGAACCAAAGAGGGGTGGAATCCGTTCGTGAAAATCCAGATATCTTCGACTTTAGTGGAATTTAAGAAAATAAGTATTAGATGTCAATTAATATGTATTTTCTAATTGTAGTTTCTTTGAAGTATTTTAAAGGGTTTGACAATTCAAATATTTCAGATTTGCATTAAATTTAATCCATAGACATTAAACATATTTAGTAAGATTTCCTGAATTTATTTTTCCTTGTGAGATCCTTAAACCTAAGCCTTATATATTAGACATTTTCTAGAAACAAGATCACGTAATGGATTTTACTCAAAATTGAAATAAGAATTATAGACAGACGGTTCACCCAAATTATATTTTAATTTATATTTTAATAAGGGGACATAAAAGTGGTGCTAAACTGTTGTGTTTGTGGAATTAATTTTACTCGTCCTGTGACGGATATTGTTCTAATATATATATATATATATATATATATATATATATATATATATATATATATATATATATATATTAAAATATTACTAATCTATGTGCTACGTCGTTTACTATTTATCAGTGTCATCATAGTATATATATATATATATATATATATATAGTCTTAAGAAGCTTTGAGTTATTTTAAACAAAAAGACAAAAAAAGGAAAATGCAGTTTAAATATTTATTAATGTTCTTTAAAATAAAAAATAAGAGCGTAATATTTATTAATGTTTTTTATTGCATAAGATCAGAACAACATCGTCGATTTCAAATCATTAAAAACGGGACATAACAAAAGTTAATAAAGACTTCTTTACCAGACTCGCTTCAGCCTCTGTTTGAAGAGAGTCCGGTAAAAAGGCCTTATATAGGCCCGCATTGTTAGTATTAAAAACCGACGGTACTGATGTTGTTCTAATCTTAATAAATACTAGATTCTTATTTTTTATTTTTTCCTTATGATCGAGCACTTTTCTTACACACATGTACCAATTTTGATAAGAATACATTACATAGTTTTGATTCTAGAATATGTCTATACTTTAAGTTTAAAACTTTAATAATTTATGTAATATTACCCATTTCAAAGCTTTCAATACATAAAGAAATATAACGTAAATTGCACATAAGTACAAAAACATATATACACACGACACCACACGCACGTATATAGGTATGCATGCACACTTGCACACATCCAGAGATACACTTATACATGTAGCAGTAGTTTCTAAACATATATAGGGTGACCTACAAAACTTTACCAATGAAATCCGTAATAAAATTCACAATCCATTTTGCAATTCAACCATATTTAGTACAAATACACTTCATTATGTTATTGACTTGCCCACCAAGTGTTAGACATGAATCCCCAATGGACTTTGTTTTATCGCTGTTCAAGTATAATGCACACTTCTGAGTTCCAAGCACACCTGGATACGAATTGTAAACTTGTCAATAACATCCTGTTGAAACCACTGTTCATTCGTCATAACACCGCCTCGTTGTTCTTAGGCTGGACCAAACTTTTTAAAGACTATTAGGTAACAGTGTAGTTTATGGAGTGCAGCAGTCTTTACAGACAATCCTTTGACTGTTAAGGTTGCAACCCATACACTGATGATCGTCTTTTCAGTAGAAGGCGTGATACTGAATGGGCTTCACGCATTTGAGGCATATTACTGAACAGCGATAAAAAAAGACTGTTAGACATTCATGACTGACACTTGGTGGATAAGTCAGACATAGACTGATGTTTATTTGTACCAAATATGGTTGGATTTCAGAAGGGATTATGACTTTTTTTAACGATTACATGGGTGGCTTGTTTGGCGGGTCACTCTGTCTGATGCAAACCAATCTGTTTCATTAAATGCAAAACTTTATTTTGTGGATCGAATAACTTTAAGGCATCGGGACATTCGCAAAAGAATGACTTAATTCAGAATTAGAAGGGTTTTTCCATGAAAAACCAATTTATAGACCTATGAAATGATATAAACATAGAAATCTTTAAACACTTTTTAACATTTAAAATCAAAAGTAAAATATACTTTCATTGTCTCAAAAATATACGTAAGACAAATGAATTTTCAATTTAAAAGAAAATCAATTAAAAATAATTCGGGCATATTTATCTGCAAAAGTTTTAAGGTGAAAATATAGCCGGAAATATATTTTATTTGATATTTATTTGTAATTAATGAATTATGTTAGTTTAATCGTCATGATGTGTCCGCGTACAAATGGCAATTATAATAAAATCAAGTAAAAGAAATGAAGAAACATCGTAAACATATTGGAAACCTTTGCATCATTTACATAATTTCAGACTGTTCCCTTAATCTTGGTCGTTTCATTTAGCGATGTTTCGGTCGTTGTACACTACGGTCTTCTTTAGGTAAACTTTGCCCTCGGAGATAGCCTTCTAGGTTTTAACTGCACCCTTTATTATATGAGTCTTATTCAGTTTTATACGTCTTTTATGTATTTCGTATTAGTTAATTATTTCTTAAGTTCCTGTATCAAACACGAGAGAAATTTACCCTAGTGGATTAAGTAAATATTAAGTTACGATATATTATTTAAATTCCTTAAAATGCATACAAAATGTGGGTTAATAGATGTATAGTATATACATTATTAGAGCTCCAAATATAATATAATAATTTTTATAAATGTTCCTAATTTGTAAAAAAAATGTTTCATACACTTTTGTCTTCTCATTTTCAAGACATACATTATTTTATAGGAAAAATTCACTGAAGAAGGTTTTCGAAAAATCTTGAATTTATCATAAAAATGTATGTTTTAAAAATGGACAGAAAAAGGTGTATGAATAAATATAGTTTTTCAAATCAAATTTGGAACATATATTTAACATATATGATAATTTTATTTACACAGACATGTACAAAATCTGCGACACTGGCATGTCGATGTTATCGATCAACAGTTACTATAAACTGAGATCTAATCAGGAAGAGTTAGAATCCGATCTTAACCTCAGATCATATTTGGAGAGAATGTATAAACCCGGTTACAATTCTCTGGATTACAACCCTGTGGATATTTTTTACCTGGATTATTACCATTATTATATATATATATATATATATATATATATATATATATATATATAATTATTTAATAATACATATTTCATTTTTATCTACATACGTATACGTTTCATTCTTACGGAATCGTAAGTGTAGAAATAACCGTTCAAACCGCTCGCAGGATGTGTGTCTGTGTTTATTTATATGTACATGAGTATGTCTATATTTTAATACCCAAGTAATAAAAATACATTCATTTTGTCAATGAAATATCTAAAATGTACGCCTTCCAAATTCATTCACTTAATCTATCGTTTCGAACATTATTCATGTAATATGCAAAATAACCAGTAAACCACCACCTAAAAGTGCAGGCTTTGATGTACTTGCATATATCTATGTATGGGTATGCGTATGTGAAGATGTACACACAAGTGAATTAATTGTACATTTTGTAATAAGGTAAGTTATTAACGCCCATGCTATATTTTATTTCAGATAAGCATACGTTTACATGCTGACCGGTATTTCGTACGCAATTTCTCGGTGGTATTTAAAAGAAAATCTATTATTTCCTTCTTCTCGATTCGAATTAGATGCGCATGCGCATTAGTATTTAGTTGTATTTGTATCATATTTAGAATTGAAACCGTCAATGATTGGGAAAAAATGTGCTTAAAGAATCATAGCGCCTAACAAACGTCACGTGAGCTTGTATCTGATCAGTTGAAGCTGGGTAATGAAAAAATCCCAACACTTCTTTACGAGAGAAAAACATCATTTAGGACTCATCTTGAAACATGTAAACGTATGTTACGAATCATAATCAGAGACTAGCGGGACCCGTGTAAATTACACGAAATGATGTTTTCAATACTAATTATCTTGTTCCTAACCTATACATTACTTTGTAAATGCTTTAGATTAAAATAAATTTGGCTCCAATTCATGAGTAGCATACACAGATTCGGAAGGTCGTTGCTTTTGCTGTAAGCATGACACACAACATCACACACGCTATTGTATTAATATGTGTTTTCCCGGTCGTCACCTCCCTACCTCTATTCCCCTTCCCCTCGAAATGTAGAAAACAAATCTTAGACGTTGGTTGGGATCGAACTATAAACCAGTCGGACCGAAGTCAAAAATACTACGTCGCTAACCGTTGCGCCAAAGGGAAATACTTGAAAATGTTTCGAAAATTAGGCGAATTCAATGTTTTTCAAAATCTAGGTGCGGCACGCATGCGCAGAGCTTTTGCCGGAAGCGTGACACACGAACACAGACGCTATCGTATTAATATATAGATACTTTTCAATATGTTTTTTTTTAAAATACTAATGAGTCATCATTTATCAATGCTAAAAACACTCGAGTATAAGAGTTCATAAGATGAATAGATTGACAGTTGAATGGTGATGAATATCATGAGAAAATTGAACATTTCCACATACTTCGCACTTAAAACAACAGCCGGCCTAGAAAACAGTAATTATTCCCCCTTTTGACGGAAACATCACTCATTAGAAACGAAGACTAAAGAAGAAATACGTGAAAGCGAGAGTTAGGAGGCTGACGAAAGTAAACGCAAGGCTCACTTTCTACTCCCTATCACTTATACATAAATCCACATCAAACTTGTTACATTCACTTAAACTTATATACTAATAATAATCTATCGGGAATTCCGTTTGTTATGCTATCATCTTGTCACTGTGCGTACTGTAAACGAATGTTTTAGATGGTTGGAAAAAAGGACGAATAATTTAAAATAAGTAATGAAATGAATGCATCAAAATAAGTAATGAAATGAATGCATCAAAATAAGTAATGAAATGAATGCACTGATGTAAATGGTCAAAAGAGAAAGTGAGGGGGAGAGAGGAAGAGAAGAAAAATGAGAGAGAGGGAGAGAGAGAGGGAGAGAGAGAGGGCGAGAGAGAGAGGGAGATGGATAGATAAATAGAGAGAGAGATATAAAGCTTGGAAAGGCAAAGAGAACAAAGAGAATTTAAACGGTACAGATAGATAAACAGAGACACGGAGATAGATAGACAGATAGATAGACATATAGATAGACAGATAGATAGACAGACAGATAGATAGATAGATAGATAGATATATATATATATATAGAGAGAGAGGGGGGATAAAAAGTACGAGGGGATAGACAGATAGATAGACATATAGATAGACAGATAGATAGACAGACAGATAGATAGATAGATAGATATATAGATAGAGAGGGGGGATAAAAGTACGAGGGGTACAGACGAAAGAGAAATCTATTATGAAATCAGTTAACTTTGTTAAAACCAAACGTGACAATAAGTGAGTGTTTTGTCGATTAATTCTATTTCATTTGTAATAATTTTTTTATTTATTTTGCGAAACGTGTATAACATATTATAAATAAGAATGTTTTGTAAATATGTATAATTTGGATTATTCGGACTACTGTTCTCATCTTGAGTTTTATTCCTACACCGTTTCGGCCGATGATACATCCGACCTTCTTCAAGTGTATCTTGTCGAACTCTGGAATCTTTCTGTCGAACTCGGGAATCCGCTAGGAATTATACAAATTATAAACCTTCATCTAAAATATTCAGAAACGTTTTAAAAATAGTTATAAAATTTTCTTTTAAATAAAATACATGATTCACAAATTACCAATAAATAAAAGTATTTTTAAACTATCTGTTTGCCTTACACTTTCAGAATCGCTCTCGGGAACTAAATGTATTACCTAATGAACAATGTACTATGGCTGTCCCAACGGGTCACGGCTTGTCTAATATCCTTATAACATTTGTTATAAAAATACTACTTTCTGATCATTTAAAATTCCAGTTAAATAAAATCAAGTAACCAAGCTGTATTTTGTATAAGTATACATCGAATTGAAATCTTTCTTTATTGGACACACATGAATGAATATCATGTGAAAAAAACAGGAAAACTCGGAAACACTGCACTCTAATAAGGTTAACATGAAATTCATATTATTTAAATTGCTAAGAATAAATATGCGAGTAGGTCATTCAACACCCGCCAAACAAATATGAAACAACGAAAAAAAAACAAAAACAGAAATAAAATAAAACAAAAAAAACCTCACGCATTTTTAACTGAACGATATCTTTAAAATAAGATGCATATTCTAAACTAGTTGAATTACTCGTTTTCGCCGGGTCATTCATATTATCCTCTTTTCGCCGAAACTCAACCAGAAGTTGTTATTACAGGGTGCCCCCCCCTCCCCCCAAAAAATCCAAACATATATGTTACAAATAAATTTCAGTCTATGTTTGACTTATACACCAAGTTTCTGTTATGAATGTCCAACTGTCTTTGCTGTATCGCCGTTCAATGATATGAGAAAACACTTTAGTGGTCATCTCATGAGTAGGAAGGGATAATCCTGGATTTGCCTCATATTCACTGAACATTAACGTCCCAGATTTTTATCTGCGGGATTATCTCAAACATAATGCATATCAAAACAATCCCTTGGCTATTTCTGAACTTAAAATGGCTACCACAGGCTAAATCATTGCAGCGTCATTAGAAGTATGTAAAGGCTATGTACAATTTTCCACATATTACCCCGTTAGGCTTATAATTGAAAACCCATAAAACATAGACTGTTGAAAATCTATGACTGAAAACTTGTGGACAAGTCAGCCATAGGCTGAAGTTTATGTATATCAAATATGGTTGTACTTTTTCATATTTTCTTTATTTTTATTCACCCAAACAAACAAGGAATATTGCGACCGACATGTACAGGGATACAGTGAATTAGAAGTCAGAGTAATAGGAGGCATCTTAAGTGGACACGTGTGTTCCGAGATGTTTGTTCACATTACATTAACACTTTTGTATGTTGGTACAGTCAGAAAAACAGAGAACCAGAAGAGAATCCTAAAAGCAAGCGGTTCGAGAAAAGAAGCTATTAGAACAGAAAGTTTTCCAGCATCAGAGGACATTTACAGTGAAGGGGTGGGATTTTGCAGCTTGTCGGCTTAGTCAGGGATATTTACAAGTGTAGTAAGCTTGTCGGAGCACATTTCGTGGAAGTACTTGTTAAACAAGCAAAGGGATTGCGGCGATGGGGCAGGGGTGCAAGCTGGGTAGACAGTTCGGGTTCTATTAGGTTAGAGCCTCTTTTTATGCACCCTGTCCTAGAGTTAGTGCACCAGTCAAGATATGGCAACAATACTCCATACGTAGCCAAATTATGGCTTTATAGAGATATAGGATACTGGCAGGTGTGAGAAGTTTTCTAGCCTGGTAGAGGGAGGCCCCTTCTTTGCAGCAGTTACTTAAAGGATTGTGAATGTTATTAACGATTCCATGTGTTGCATAATTTCAGGTTATCTTTTGCCTTAAATTGTAATCAAAACAATTAAAATTACTCATTTAAATCAGTAAACGTTTTTATTAGAATGAAAACAATTATAAGTCCATTCTTATCCCTAAAGAAATAATTGTTATCGAAAAAGACACAACTGATATTAGCAATAGTCGTTGTGTGCATTTATAATGTTTTCCCTTTTTACTTAAACCTTTTATTATCTAATTGAACCGTAAAGTAAATAATAAAAAATAATACTATGAAAATATAAGTACTTGCTGAGTAAGAAAAGAGAAGTTACTTTTTTTTCTCGTGTATAGTTTAAAAGAGATAATTAGCTCCCTTACTTATAATTCGGGCTAAAGTCACGACCCATTGCTTAACTTACAAAATCGATCAATGCTACACCGTGAAGTATATTTGTTATATCTTTTGTTGTATCTATTAACCAACACCATTTTACAGTGACTTAAAATTTGTATGGGATTTAGACGTGCATTGGATGAGTAGAATTTGAAAGGCGGACGGGCAGGCAGAAAAGGTGATTATCAGCCTTTATAAAAATTAAGTCCGAAGTTTTTTGGAATGTTCTGTTTTGTTCTATGTTCGGAGTTTTCCTCTTAAATCCGATTAGTGTAGCAAGATAAGATGTCGATGTGTAAAAATAATGTAAAAAGCGGTATTTTCATCATAAGGCTAGAGTAGAAAGAACTTGGAAAATATAATTAGAAGAGTAAAATTTGAGCCACGTGTGCAGGAAGTAGTGTCGCAGACTGGAAGTAACTAATGACGTGTAGCAGATAAGCTGATAAAATCTTTCTCTTCCTGAACCTCCAAATAGAGGTAAAATGTTGTGAACAGCTCGTTTCTCCCTATAGGGAATGGGTTTAGATGTTCCACGCGGTGTTATTTAACATAAAAGTATGCATGTAATTGTTAAGAAAAATAAAAAAAATTCAAAAATAATTGCTAAATTCGAACTGATTTTGTACCTTCATTACTAATAACGTTTAACAAACGCTGCTATAAAAATGAATACGAAAATCAACGCGTATCATGGCAGACGTACGACGGTTGTTAACAACAACGAAAGAGAAGGGGGAGACACGAACTGTTGCTTCGTGTCATCTACACAACATGACTCCAGCTGTTTATGTGATCAGCCGCGGTCTGGATTATCTGGAATTCGTCCGCCGTAGTTGCAATCTTTAGCTATTTTTGCACTTGAGTAGTGTGCTCTCCGGTGAGCTTGCTTTCTACACCTTTCGGTCTTGTGCCACATCTTGCTTGAGAGGAAGCAAGTAAATCTCAACTGATTTCCATTCTTACCTATGTGTCCAGACTTTACGCTCATCTTGTATAAGAATTAGTTATTAGTCAGTTAGTGAATTATAATTCTTGCATGTTATCTACTAGCGTGAACTACTTGACTTTAAGAGCCAACAGTCGTCTTCATAGATAGTAACATGTGAAGATGGTTAACCTCCCAATCACTCATAGACTTTTAAACATAGAACGGTCGGCCCTTCACTTAGAGACGTTCATTTTAGCACAGAATGATCAGTGACCGCAGTATAAGTACTCATCAATTCAAGAAACTTGCTGGCATCACTAAAGCGATTTATCACATCTGACTTGGTGCATGCACTGTAATGTCACAACCAATCGAACAAATCCAGCCGTGTAAGCATCGTCGGTTTAATTTCGCTTGCCACACCCACCCATCGCCGCTATGAACCACACCCTTACCACTTATGGCTTGCACCGAGAATAATCTACTCGAGCACACAAATGAAATGAGGCGTGCCTGTCATCCGGTCCAGCGAGGACATAACATCTGACAGGTGATCCCGTACAAAAGAGACTCTATTATCAAACACACCACCTTTTCATGTTATAACGATACAAAACGCCAGCGAAATAAAACTTTTACTTTGTAGGTAGATAAGTAATAAAGAAAGCTTGGCTTTACTTGTAATAAATGTCTTGGAGTTTTCGTTTTCTTTTCTCGTACAGTTTTATTTGTTTGTAGAAGAAATCGCGTATAAAAAGAGCAAAATATAAATATCTATACTAGTTTACATTGTTTTGTACTCTGCTTAAACTGTTTGTCTCGCTTTAGTATTTATTTTTAGACTAAGTTTCAACCAAAGTGGCCGTCCTTCTCCAGATTCATTATTCACTTCCGGTGATGTTTTCCCGTGTTTACATGTTGATGAGTATTTGTGTATTTATACTGCTGTTTCCTACAGACTTAGACTAAGCCCATACGCCCACTACTACAGGTGAAGGACGTCGGTTTTTAAAACTCTCCCAACTACCCCGCGGGGGGTGGCTGTGAAAATGGATTTCATATAAATATACTCGCTGTAAATTGCTGTAAATATACGGCATAATCACGTTGACACACTAGTTACCGTATAATCATCGAAATTAAGCGACGTTGGGCTTACCTAGTACTAAATGGATAGTCATTTGGGTATGCCAGGTGCTGTATGTGAGAGAGATCTCTGCTTATCTCGACATTATTTCCAGTCGTCCAGACTTCTTCTTGCCACTGGAATCAAGCAGTGCCGATTCAGGAGAGGTGTGGTTGGGGATTGCGCAACCCTTGCTTAACAATTACATGCACACCCACCCTTCCACCCTTACAGGGGGTACCCATTGTCTCTCAAGACTGAACGGAGGCCATGGGTATTACAGTGCTGTAAAAAAGTAAACTAAATCCCAGACCAAATAATGGAATTATCTGTTATTACTTTTAATCGCTTTTCCTGCGTAACCCATTCCCCATTTTTAAAAGACTCTTAGCTAGCAAACTAAATAAGCCCTGCTCCTGTTGTGATTCTTTGATATTAGAGTTCCTCCAAAAATGCCGATAACCCCATATTCATCTTGGTCCTTACCCCCTCTAAATTGTTTCGTTATAGCTTGAAGGGCATCATACATTCCCATGTTCCACCCCATATCTATTTATTTTTGGATACACCATTTAGCTCACCCTCCCATTTAAAGATTGGCCTGCTTGTTTTCGATCGATCCTGAACAGATTGGGGTCTATATTTAGCAAAGGTTTAAGAGGGTCTTAATAACCTTCATCATTACCATTTATAGTTCTCACTTTAGTTCCCTATTAATAATATAATTCCAGCCAAAACTATCAAAATTAACATTAACACCATGGTCTTTACCTGATTCCCCTAAAGATGGACCCGGATGGGCCTGAAAGTACTTGGGACACCTACAGTTATGGCAGATTCATCGGCCAATTCCCCATTTAAACACAGACCCTGATTCGACAAATGGAAAGGACCCACACAAGGATATCCAGACATAAGTAATCTGTCATATTAAACAACACTTATATATATATATAAAATAAATATATATTTATATATATAAATCTATACATCTAAATATATATATATATATATATATATATATATATATATATATATATATATATATATATATATATATATATATATGTGCGTATGTATGTGTGTGTATGTGCTAACAACTCATGTTTAGATTAGAGAAAATAGATTTACAAAATTGTAGATCAAGAGGGAGATATTTATAAATAAAGGAATACTAGAAATATTTTCAAAACCTGAAGGCTAAAATTATCTGCTTTTTTGTAAATCCCTTTTCGTTGTTCTATTTGAAGAATCTTCTGCTTTCTTATTTCACTTCGATTACGTTTTCCCTCTTTGTATTTTTATTCTTTAACTCAAAGGTGAATAAAACAATTGGGAAGCAAAAGTAACGGGATCATGGTATTAAATCTCAGATATCATTTTGCCCGACAGTCTATTTTGAAATAGAGCCTTATGGAATAGAAGTATATATATATATATATATATATATATATATAAGTATATATATATATAAATATATATATATATATATATATAAGTATATATATATAAATATATATATATATATATATATATAAGTATATATATATAAATATATATATATATAAGTATATATATATATATAAGTATATATATATATATATATATATATATGTATATATATATATATATATATATATATATATATATATATATATATATATACTTTCATTCTATACGCTAGTAATAAATCATTTTATTTTTTGGTATATATTAAATATATATTGCACCTTAAATACCAAATGCAAAAACTTTATTTTGCTCAACATAGATATGCTTATTAAATCACTGTCTTTTAGGAATAGATTCACACATATACTATATATATATATATATATATATATATATATATATATATATATATATATATATATATATATGTATATATATATTTATATATATTTAAATAACACTTAATGTATTTGTGTGTGTGATGTTTGTGTGTTCCCAATAAAAAGAAATATTTGAGCATTTATATAAAATTTAGAAGTGTATTCTTATTTAAAAGTGGTTCCTAATCTCTAAGTGCGCCCTTAACTGAGGCTATATATATCTTATTTTTATGCAATTTAAATCATATTATAACATTTTCTGTGGAAGACACTGAAAGTCGCCCCGAATCGGCAGTTGTTTTTCTAACCTAAAGGAGCTTTGGTGGCCAAACATTCTTTTAAAAGATAAAATATATCTTATTTTTATGAAATTTATATATGCATAAAATTCTCCGGGGAAAGAAAATGGAAGTTGTCTTAAATCTCTACGTTATAATCTATGTATTGAATATGAACGTGTCCTCTATCTTTACGTGAATAATGGACACAGAACCCCCTTAAAACGTCAAATTGATATATCCGATATCAATGACATTTAAACCACATGTATAAGATACTTATAGAAAGAGTTTTCCAACATTTAAACTTCTGACTCTATTAGGAGGCGAAACGGGAGAGAAAGAACAGTAATAACACAAAAAAGCAAGATGGCGTTATGAGCATGGTGAAAACATTTCTATTCGTATTTTTAAATTTCTATATTTTCACAAGTTATAAATAAAATGAAATAAAGAAAAAACATTATATTCTCTTCTCATGGATGTCAAGCCTGAACTTTGTCCATTCTTATACGCCTATATACAACTTTTAGAAATTAACCAACACCCAAATATATGTAACACACATACATTATCTCTCTCAGTCTTTTGTACACGTATGTACAGCAACTTCTTTCCCACATCACTCACAAAATAAATGTAGTTATTGCTTACCATGTCTCATCGTTTTATTATATCAGCCTTCAGAGGATTTTCTGTTTCATCTTCTCTGTGAATCCGCTGGCTATAAAATATCTTCACATTTACTTAAGTGGACATTGGCCGTTTAGCTCCTTTTAGACCCAGGGAGACGGTTAAACGTTACGTTACGGTATGTATACAGCTATTAGTTTAAAAAATAGGCATTTCAATGATAATATTCGTGTAACATTATGTCTGACTCTTGAACATATTCCTCTCTGATAGAGTCGACCGAATTGTTCGGATTTTCGCATTTGAAGTCAACATAAATAGTTGCTAGCAATAAACGTCCGCAATGGTCCGCACCCTTCCAGTGGATATCTGGTTAGTGCTCCCCTTCCTCAGTCTATCCATCTTCCTTGACCCTTCAAAATCATTTGTGTAGTATCAGCCGAGGCTAGTGCCATCTGAAATTTGTTGCAAGTTCGGTTCCTTTTTATTCATGTGGCGTTCTTACTATTTTTTGTTTTATTAGTATTACAACTTACATGTGGCTGGTTAATGTTCGTAGTTTTTAGCGGGTTGTTTCCGCATTCAAGGATTTTCCTTAAGATTTCAGTCCAGTCTTCTCTTTCATTCTGATTTCTTCTTTTACCACTTTTTTTCGGGACTCTTGTTAGCGCTCTTACGATTACTGGTTGATATTGAATCTCTTCATGTCTCTAATTCCTTTCAGTTCTATGGAAAGTTACGTGCATTTGCTTCGTTTTTCTATCTCTGTAATCTTCTCGGTCAGCAAAATCTACGAATTGCCAGTTTGTTTCTTTCTTTTAAACATTAGGACATCTGGTCTTCTTGCTTGGATGCACTTCTTCTGTTTTTACTTCCATGTCTCAGATAATTTTGTGCTTTCCGTTTTCCAGAACTGTCTCCAATTTTTGTCTGTACAATTTTTCTGTGTTCAAAATGCAGTCTTTTTTCATAGTTTCCAGTGTATTGCCTTCCAACACAGTCGTGTCTGTTTTTGTATTCCTTTTTGCATTCGCTTATTATATGATTTACCATTTCATCTTTTTGTCCATATAGTCTATATTTAATGTGTTTCTTGGTTTTAGCTTTGATATAGTTAATTCTAATCACATTGTTCTGTGCGGCCTTCATTAGTGAGTTCGTTTCTCTGTTTAAGTGTACTTTTCGTAGCCATGTCCACATGTTTTCGTGAGTTTCTTCTCTAAATCTTATCAAGCATATGTGTAGCTGTTTCTCTCCCCACTTTTCTTTTCTTCTATTTATCTTCCTCCCACAAGGTAGGATGTGACACAAGGTCGGGAAAGTGGGATTTAAAAAGCCAGCGCCCGAGAAGGTGAGCACTCTGGCTTACAAAAAATGCCTGGGCAGCCCCGTCAGCATTTCCCGGTAGGGGCGCCCCAGGCAGCTAGTAATAAACTTACTCCTCCCCAAAGATGGGGAGGCAAAGCCTGGGAGGGTGGACCTCCTAGAACTGCACAGGACAAACCCACAGACTGGCGGAAATCAAGCCCCGAAGGCGAAGACGATACCGGTCTATAGGGTGTAGTATCCATCGGAACAGATACTACACTTTGATCTTGGCCAAAAGGCTACTTTTTTTCTCGTCTAGTTTATTGGCTTTCTGCTCCATATATTCTTCATTTTGATAGTGTCTTTTGCTGCGATGATTAGCTCTGATGTATTATGGGCTATGTTGTTTACACTTATTATTATTAATATTATTATATACTTATTTTTATTTTTTAATATACTTCTATAGAAGCAAAGAGACTTATTATTTTGCCATCTAATTTAGATGCGTGTTTATGGTCTGTACAGACACAAGTATAACGATTTGATGCGACGTTAACAACGGCAAGTCACCATTTCTCTATATGCTCGCAGAGAAATTAATTTTTATTACAGAGTGGTTGAATCAACATAGCATGAACGGGGGTGAGAGTTATATATAATAATATATAGATAAGTAAGAGATTGGTGATTTGTTCAGTTAATGAAAAATTACGACAAATTAGAATAATTAAAACAGAAAAACTTACATTTAAGCAAGTATTTTGTATTATTAAAGTATATAAGACTAGTGAAGCAAACGTCGATTATAATAAATTTGGCGAGATGTGAACATTGTTCACTGAATATATATATATATGTTTTTGTAAGCTTCTTTGAAATATTAGATTGACATAAGATCATAAAGAACATATCAACCCAAAAATTTTATGTAGAAATACGTTTGCAAATTATTTACTTAAATTAGGTAAGTTAGATGAACATTACTTGAACAATTCTAACATCTCTACAAATTTTATTAGACCACTGCTTAGAGGCGTCGCTATCAATTGAGCAAACTGTTTACAACGTGTCAAAAACAGACAGCTGTTTTCTGTCAACGGGAAAATTACGAACGACCTTGATGAGGTCGAGACGATTTCCCATCAAACGTTACTATTAGGTTATACATGTCATGCAACTTTGCACTGTTACTTCTATACTTTTCTAAACCTATAACCCCAGTCGTGTAAGATCTATACTCACAAGCTTTTCTATTGTACGTCCTATGTATTTGTTTGATTTTATGAATTTTTGGGTGCTACTTTTTCAACTCATCAAAGAGTTAAAACAAAGAGTAATTCAATATCATGAACATGCTCAATGGCGGATAATCCAAAAATAACGTAAAATAATTGTATTTAAACATTTTCTTGGAATACCATGAAGTATTGTAAGCTACAATAAGGCCGAAATAAAATGATTGTCTCGTATTTGGGGATAAAATACACGATATACCTTTTTTCATGTGCTATTCCCATTGTACGTCGTATGTATTTGCTTGATTTAGTGTATTTTTGAGTGCTACTTTTTTGACACATATATATATATATATATATATATATATATATATATATATGGTGTCTGAAACATTACGCGAAAATTGATAAGTTTGAAATCAGAGCAAGTGAGTAAAACATGATTAATAAATGATGGAACGAGTTGTACGAAAACTAAGAAATATGTAATAAAAATAATACCATGATCCTCCTCCCTTTTTGTTGGAGATTATGTGAATATATTTATAAATAATGTCTGAAAATAGAATGTGAGAAATAATATAATTGTCATCCAATTAGAACAACAATTGGTCGAGGGTCGAGTTATTAATTAATGTTTATGTTACTTTTGTTACACAAGGACGCCTTCGCCATGAAGAGCATCACACCATAAATCTCGATAAATTAGTTATTAAAACTTACATCATAGTCCTAATCAATGTTATATCCACTGCCGTTTAAGACATTTTCTTTTTTTTTGCGAACACACAGGCAAATAAATACTCACGAATTCGCCTTTTCTCTATATAGAATTTGGGAGGTTTAGAAAAAAAACGTGACAGTCAACTCATCGTAAATTATAAATTCTAGGAAAGGAAAAACCTGGTGTTTTATTTGAAAACATTTTTTATGTCGTAAACTGAGTATTTCTCATTAAACTATTTTAGTTCTCCAGGCAAACTACTGCTTTCCTTTCGGATAGAACGCAATGGCTATCCTTTATTTATCCGAACTCTGGCGTCATGTTTGCTCTATTTAAAAAACAATCAACATCTTCGGAGCGGTTCGTTTATGCAAAAGAAGTCATATAACGCTCATCTCTGAGATCACATGCATTGACCTTTTCTAACCAGAAATATTAATCATGAAAAGCCCCCAGAAGATTTTCAAAACGTAACAATATGCAACATCTGAGCTGGTGCATCATCTACTACTCTCTCCTTCCTTGACAAGGTCCCCAAAAAAAAGTCACAAACCTAATAGGTCCCTCACTGTCAACCAAACTCCAGTCCCTGTCCCATTGCCGCAATGTAGCATCCTTGTGCTTGTTTTACAAATACTTCAATGAATTATGCTCTGATGAATTGGCTACTCTAGTGTCCCCTCGACGTAAATTCACTCGACCAACTCAACAATCAACTAAATCCCATCCATTCACTGTGGAGGTCCCCAGATGCCGGAGAGCTTTCTACTCAAATAGCTTATTTCCTCGTGCTGCTGGCATCTGGAACTTCCTCCCTTCCCTCTGTTTCCCCGTCAGTATTGACATGCAGAAATTTAAAACTAATGTAAACAGACATCTCGCTGCGCAGATCCCAGTTTAGGTTGCCCCCCCCCCAACCTTCTCCCCTTGTCTTACTTCTCAGTAGACCCTTACTTCTACAGTGGCGGCCTGCCTTGTTTGGGGTGAACTACGTTAAAAATTAAAAACATGACCATAGTAGGGAGTAACAGCAAAACTAGAAAAACAAGAATAAGTCCATTTTCGAAGCACGCTATAATTATAATAGCTATATAGATGTAACGTATTATTATACCGAAGTTGAATAAATCAAATTTTGTTTTCCTAAGGCCTTTTTCGTATATAGTCTAATGACACAAAATACATGCTAAAATATTCCTCAGTATTGGGATTAGGTTTTTAATAATTCTATTTTACTTCTTCTGATCAATCGTAACTTGTAATTAACAAAAAAGTCGTCCGTCTCTCACTTGTATGCATTTATCTCGCCCTCTCTTTTACGGTGTATTGATTTAACTATTACTTAATTGTTTTTATGCATCTGTGAGTATTAAGAGAAAGAGTGGCAATCTCTTTTCAGCTAATTTACATATTGTGTTCATACATACCGAAAACACGTATGTAAATTAGATAGCAAAATTATACCACTCTTTACTTCTATATTATCTATGAGGATAATAAAAACGTACAGACACTTATTATATTGAATTATGAAAGGAAACTTTCTCAAAAGATATATCAGAGTTCATGAAGCTTTTAATTAAATCATAGTGGAACAAATAGTGATAGTGTTTGTGGTCCAACGTGTCACGGGTACGTCTAGTATTTTATTAAAAAAGAAAAATGATGGGTGATATAATTGAAACTATAAAGGAGACCTCCTTAATCTGAAAAGTCATTGCCCAGACAGATTTCAAAACCTTGACTTATTAACCAATTGCATTTCGTTTTCTAATAGAGAAATATACATTTTTAAACAAGTTGTCAGATCAGATTAAGAAAATTAATAATCTAGACAATTAAACGATGGAATTCCATGAATTCAGAAATACTATTTAAAAAAATTAAGATGACATTATAGGGAACTATCAGATGAAATTATTAACAGAATTCCATCTGTGTATTTATGTGTATTAATAGTATAAATGATTTGTGCAGCGGTGTTCTTAAGGATTGAACCGAGAAGATAGTTGAAAAAGGAAATGATCCCCAAAGAGGAACTACAAACTAAACATAATAATAGAACACAATTACAAGATCTACATTTTACACCAGACATAGGACACATTTTTCAAGATGTTAGTCACAAATAACATAGATGATCATGAGACTGATTGCTCTAGTTTAAACAATTCCCTATAATCTTTCTTGGTAGACAATTCAACCATTTCCACCACAGAACACCAAATGCGTGGGCTTCTACCTTAGAAATGAAGAGCGCTGGATTTTTCTATTCTTTGGTGAAGCGATATTTTTTTATAAACAATATATGCAGTTTTAGTATAATATTACGAATAACAATGTGATTAACACATGCTGCTGACGTGATATTAGTATTAATATAAGATATTAATATGCTCCGTGTATTGAGCAAAAATCAAATATTTTCATAAATCGTGAATCAAAGTTGCATTAAAATATTTCCCATAACTTACACGTGCATATTTAATAATCTGATTATGAAATGATTTCATTTGTAACATTTAAATGGAAAGTAAATATTAATAAAAATGAATAATACACTTTGTCACCGAAGTAGTAGGATTGGTTTCTAATTTATTCATGTGATTATATGAAAAGAAAACTGAAAAAAAAAAACCATTTAAGTAAACGTTATTTTCCTCAAAATGGCCGCGGGCCGCAGTTTTATCATGATTAGTTTAAAAACTTTAAAATAATGTAAAACATACGTCGATAGATTTCTTTCAAAATTCCACAAATTCTTCTTTTCCTTGTAAAAACTTTCTAGAAACATATGAAGAGACTTTAATTAATTACGATCTTTTATTTAAGAAATTTAAGCATGTAATGTACACACTTCTGCACAATGTACTAACGTTAATGAACCAGGTCATGAGTCGTCTAGTTTTTATCTAATAACATATCTTGTTATTTACTGAATAAATATTTTTTTAACTTGAATAAATAAATATCTTGTAAAATTACAGCCGTTTTGTTCTCACAGAAAAAAATATCTCAAGAAGGTCAACATAATCAAAAATTAAAAATAATTAGGACATTTTAAAGCCAAGTTTTTTTAATCATTACAGACAATTAGATAACATTTGTAAAATACGATTACGTATGTGTTTTGTTGAGGGTGGTACATGTAACAGTGCCATTGTACTACACTGTTATACAGGGTTATCAAAACAACATTTCTGACATATTACCATATTTGTTACGAATAGAATTCACTCATGAATGTCTAAGAGTCTTTGTTTTATTGCTGTTCAATATCATGGATACGACGTGGTGAATTGTAATGAACTCTAAAATACTCCTTTCTTGGTACTTCCATGATTCTGGGTGTTATATCACCCTGGGGATTGTTTTGATAGACATTATCCTTGAGATAATCCCACATATAAAAATCTGGTGGGTTATGGTCCGGTCAGGATCACACCTTTTACTCAGGAAATGATCATAAAATTATCCTCGCATATGACTGAACGATGATAAAACAAATAGTGTTGAGAATTCATGACTGAAACTTGGTGTAAATCGACTGAAGTCTATTTGTGAAAAATATAGTCGGATTGCAGAACAGATTGTGAATTTTATCTAAGATTATAACGGTTTTATTCTATTTGTGGCGGAGGGGCCATCCTATAGTAAAGTATTACCATAGAACACATCCAGAAATATTTGACCTAGGAGCGTGTCAGAGTACGCCTTTGACATTGAACATAAACATTCATAGGATGACACTTTTACTTATTAATCCAAACATATAATTCTCAATTTCTATCAAGTACAAATCAAATATATGAAAAAATACTGATATTGTTTTGGGACTTTTTGTCAAGGTTTAGTCTGGAGGTCGTTAAGATCGATATTCAAAACAACGTTATTACCTGTGTTCAGATGCTAACCGTTGCTATTTTTACGAAGTCCAGAACGAATTCAATACAGGTTATAATTAGTTAATATTAGGGTTATTATTATGATTCCCCAAATATTTACCATGTTAATTCTTGCTTAGTTTGGTCTATTCCATAGGATAACGAGTTAATATATATGGAAATCTAATTAACTATTATGAAAGTACTTGATTTGCCAAAAGATATTTAGGACAGTCACATATTAGTGAAGAAGCACATTTTAATATGATGATTCAGTAGTAAAAATGTGTTAGAATTTTTCACCATGAACGAAAAGCCGAGGAAATCCAATTTCGAAACTTTCATGATAAAAAGATGCAATTTGTTAACAATTATTTTCATGCATCACCCAAAAAACAGTCTGAATTCCGTTTATTAATAGACAACTTTAAAACGTGGTCTTAAAAAATAACTCGTATTGTAAACTACGTGCACATGTTTTCATGCTCGGTTTTGTATACGTTTTAAAAACAGAATAATAGGTTTCCCCTTAAATCATAATAGAAAAACATGTATAATAATTTAAAACCATACAGAAACTCGCTGATTTCAAATATAAAATTGTGTTTGCTCGGAGATAAATTTTTGACAACTGATGTGTAGACAGATACACATACAGGCTGTTCTTTATATATAAAGGTTCGTTGACCTCTTTTCTCCCTCGATCTGGCGAAGTTACCGAGTGAGAAGATGTGCTTGAAAACATTGCCAAAGTATAAGCCGAACAGTGAGGTCGGATTTCGCCATGGAGGCAATTTCCGTCATCTCATTGGAGAGAAATATGATTCATATGCACCCGGTATACCAAGAGAAGTTGTTAGAAACGGAGACAATGGCCGATGGTTACAGCGTTCGTTCCAGACAGTTTGAAATTCTATACTTGCCGTCAGTATCCATATTGCCAACATGGAACTTTTACAATTACTGTAACTTGTTAAATTTCACAATTACCATTAATTGAAATGATGATATTGTGTTTCTAGCGAGTTTTACTTGATATAATATATCAGGTACACTCATCGTCAGCATTTACTTTACTTATTGTTGTTGAATTGGCGCCATAATTCTGTGGGAGGTTTTCAGTAAATTGGAGAGTTATTTAAGATGGCGGCAATAAACTGTTGGGAATTTGACGGCTGAAAAACAATTCATTTGAATAAGAAAAAGAATTTGATAACAGTAATATATTTGGTTACTGCTGTTGGCTTCATCATATATTTCGGTATGTTTCGTCTACAGTATCATAAAAATTCTATCCACACATGGAATCATTAATAAAATCCAGGATACTTTTTGCAATCCAACCATATTTGGTACAAATAAACTTCAGTCCATGTCTGACGTGTCAACCAAGTTTCAGTCTTTAATGTCCAACATTGTTTGTTTTATGGCTGTTTAATGATATGCGTGGAGACTTTGGCAATTGTCTCATCAGTAGGAGGTGTGATACTGAATAGATTTCACACTCACTGGATCTGAACCCCAAAAATTCTATCTGTAGGTTTATCGAAAACAATAATGTTTATACAAACGCTCCCGAGATATGATTTCTGACTTCAAAAAGGCTATCATAGCCCAAACTAACCGAGGAGTGTGTCAGAATTATTGACAATTTTGTACGCCGTATTCAGACGTTCTTATTATTGAATTGTGATAAAACAAAAACGGTTGGATATTTATTATAGGAACTTTGTGGACAAGTAGAGAAATGACTGAAATTTATTTTGACAAAATATAGTTGGATTGCAAAAATTATTGTGCATTTTAATAACGATTCCATCACTGGCATTTTAGGGTGTTACGCTGTACTTTCAAAAATCTAGATCTGTTTTATCGCATTCAATTCTAAGAAATAAAATCAAGTTTTATCGAATAAAGATGAAATTAAAAAGTCAAAATCCATCCACGCTTTTAGTTAGTTCCGTCTATTTTTTTGTTTGATTTTTTATTAAATGGAACTTTTCATGACCATTCTTCAGACAATTCCTTTGTGTACAAAAGTAAAATTATAAGATATGGCTACTTTGATTTAGAGTAAGTAGCCCCGGTTCGATAAGTGCAATAATAGGGAATACACATCTTCGGAATATTTTAAACAGTCTTGTAATTTATTCATGAACTATTATTAATTATATTAATAATAACGAGTACATTATTATATTAGGATATTAAATAAAGAACATAATGGTAGATATTTTTGCTAATACCTTGGTTTTTATTATAATAAAAATAATTTACAGAATTAGCATTTACAAGTCTTAATAAGAAAGATCTCAAACGTATAGACACCTCGAAGCAAACTACTGTCTTTAAGTTAATTCCGTTATTTGTGATTGTTTTTTTAATTGAATACAGTCTTCAGTTAAGATTATCTTCATTTAATAAGAACTAATCAGTCTATAGATAACTATTAATAGTTATCGATGCTGATACTAAACATTTCTAAGTCGATTTCCTAAAGTATATCGCTACCTCGAATTTTCATTAGGCCAATATTTGATATAGATTCAAATATGTGTTTGAAAACTTTATTTCCTAATACATAGAGTTATCTTGTAAAATTTCAAAAGTCAGACCCAAATAGCAATCCGTCTGACATATCGATACATGACTCGACCTAGTCTTCGGTGTTTACTTCAATTATGTTATAAGCACGAAATCTTTTATTTCGTTTCAGCAGTTATGCCGGCTAAGAAAACTGTTAGAGTAGAGACATTTTCTCTTGCTCACCGAAATAGATAAAAGGGTAGTCACCATGTGCAACTATACTGGGTTATCCCTCTTAAATTCTTCAAGATAAAAGAATACGTATTAATTAAATTATGTGACTGCAAGCGTATCAGTGCATGTGTATGTATGTTGGTGTGTGTTTTTATGTATGTATCTCGCCTATTAATCGACTAGCCTCAAGTATTAAAACAAACTTAAAAAAGTACTATTTCACAAAATAATTTTATTCCTAAATTAAAGTCACCAATATTATTTTCCGTTTTCTTCTACTCCCGGGCAACACCAGGTAGGTACAACACGTTATTAATGGATAAAACAAATTTCTTAGACGGTGAGTAGAGGTGCTGTAGATTTTGTTTACGAAATAATACAGTGGCTGAATTATAAAAGGTAAAGATTTAAAAAAAAAAAGTAAAGTGTGTGAAGAACAAAAATAATTTAGATAGAAAAAATAGTTAACGGCAATTTTGATGAAAGGAGAAATAATGTTCATGAAAAGAGGTTGCCTTCAGGGAAAAAAGTGACGACTGAAAAAATATCCTCTAACCCTGTCTTTGAAAATAATTTACTTTTGAGTGAAAGAATGAAAACTCGACAGAGAAAATAAAAAAGAATATGTAAAAAAAGAATATTTGAAAAAGTAATTCAACAGAAATAAAAAAAAAAGATGAAAAATGAAAACAATCCTCTTATACTATCATTAGCTTTTAGGCTTAAAGACTATTTTCAAATTGGAAGTACATTTTCTTTAAAAAAGAAATCATTTGCCTTCACACACTCCCTAAATTTCAAATATCTATCTATCTATCTATCTATCTATCTATCTATCTATCTGTTTCGAATTTTTAAATGAGGATAGATGATGTGTATTATTTTGAGTATTATGTGACTACTATTGTAATCTTGGTTGTTATTTTCACAACGTTTCGACCGACGTAACATCCAACAATTTTCAGATGTATTTTTTCGAACAGTCATAGTAGTAGTAGTAGCAGTAGTAGTAGAAACTTACTATGTTTGTAAATAAAATATAGGGTTTATTTAATTTCACATTTAAATATGACTGTCACGGTGGCCGATTGATGAGGACTGTTGGATTAGAGTTCTTCCGGTCCAGCGTTCAAATCGGCGGTACAGTTATATAAACCGCACTTATGATTATTAGTAAACACGGATTATGTATTTCTGTGGATAATAAATATTTATTAATGAACAAACAAAATGATGTATCCATACT
Source organism: Sepiola atlantica (assembly GCA_963556195.1). Classification (NCBI taxonomy): domain Eukaryota; kingdom Metazoa; phylum Mollusca; class Cephalopoda; order Sepiida; family Sepiolidae; genus Sepiola; species Sepiola atlantica. The sequence goes on along the minus strand of OY744515.1, from coordinate 242,917,306 downwards.
GATTTCTTGACAACTCTCATAATCTGGGAGGCCTTTGTTTACTATAATGCAATGCCTACTTTTATATAACTCATTTGTGCTCATCGTTGTATGCACGCAAACGGACGTCTCTGTGAACTTTGCCATGTGTATCTAAATATTATTTGTGTATATTATTCAACATAAGTGTACAGAGTCGATGAAAACGATGTGGATTGTGTCAGTAATGAAGATGCAATATCGAGTAGGTTGTTGCTTTTAGGCATATACGATTTTTAAGAAATATATTTACTTTTTCTCATAAATCAATACATTATTTTTTATCGTAGAAATATTTGATAATGTATTTAGAATATCTTCAGCGGTATATTTACTTTCCTCTATAAAATCTATGCATATATACTCTTTATATTAATAAAGATTGTTTTGCAGAAATATTTCAAAATTAATTTCATATTTGAAATATCTTACCACACAATATAATTATCTTCCGCTATACAATCCATGCATATATAATCTTTATATAGGTAATTATTGTTTTTGTAGAAATATTTAAAAAGTATAAAATATTAAAAAATATCTAAGTTCTAAGTAATACAAGACATGACTAAACAGTCTCCGACCGTTATTTATTCCGTGCAAAATAGAGAGGATAGGGCGGCGTCACTCTACACAGTTAAAGAAGACACCTTCATGCGCATGTGTGAATTTTAATCACCGTCTTCCTGCGAGTTAGTCGCTGCCTGTCGGTCGCTGGGTTAGTTGCTACACAACGTGTTCGTCGGATTACCGATTCTCTCAAGATGACTGAACGTGTTGAGCAAAGGCACTGTATCAAATTTTGTCAAAACCTTGGTGATTCTCAAAGCAAAACAATTCGTAAGATTCAGCAAGTGTTTGGAGAAGATGCGATGGGTGTAACACACATTAAGGAGTGGTTCAACCGATTCAAAAATGGCTGGACACAGCAAAGAGTGACGAACGTTCTGGCAGGGCCCACACTGCTCAGAGTGCAGCTGTTGTTGAGAAGGTGCGGAATTGGGTGATAGAAGATCGTAGTTCAACCATACGGGAGATCGTCTAAGAGGTCAGAGTGAGTTAAGATTCCGCACATGCAATTTTGCATGATGATTTGAACATTCACAGAGTGGCTGCGAAATTTGTGCCCAAGTTATTGTCGCAGCAACAAAAAGAACCTCCGTTTTCAAGTTGCACAGGACCTTCTGGAAACTTCCAACACTGATCCTGGGTTTCTGAACACCGTGATAGCTAAAGATGAGTCAGGGGTATACGGGTACGACCCAGAAACAAAAAGACAGTCGTCGCTATGGAAGCATCCCGAGTCTCCAAAGGCCATAAAAAGCGCGACAGGTGCGAAGCAAAATCAAGGTGATGCTGACTGTCTTATTTGATATCCGTGGAATTGCGCATCACGAATATGCACCGAAAGGACAAACAGTGACAAAGGAGTACTATCAAGATGTTCTTTGGCGTCTCCGTGACGCAGTTCGGCGTGAAAGACGAGACATGCAGACGGCAAATAACTGGCAACTGCATCACAACATCTCCCCTGCACATCCATCCCAATTGATTCGACATTTATTGGCCTAACATGGAATTCCAGTTGTTCGCCAACCTCTCTACTCTCCAGGCATGGCTCCTTGCGACTTCTGATTGTTTCGAAAATTGAAGACGCCACTGAAAGGTTCCCGTTTTTGCACTAGAGAAAAGATAATGTGGAACGCGACGGCGGAGATGAATACTTTTCCAAAAGAAGACTTTCAGAGGTGTTTCCGGCAGTGGATGGATCGGTGGGCTAAGTATATGCAAGCACAAGAGGCCTACTTTGAAGGGAATATTGGTCCCAACCCCGTCATATATTTGAAATATTTGTTCTCTCCTAAAGTCGGATCCCTTTTAGACAGGCCTCGTACACTTATTTTCTATTATATAATCCATACAAATACAGTGTTTTAAATAACTACATGCTTTTTTTGTGAAAAAATTCGAAATACATGAAATATTTAAACTATCCTAATAAACATACATTTTTCATTATAAAATCCATGCATATATAATTTAATAGAAGTTAACCCGTCCTAGGATGGATAAAATAAATTCTCTGAACAAAACAACTTTGCACTACTTTTATGTAAGGACAGAGCAATATTAATAATGTTTTAACCCCCCCCCCCAAAAAAAAAACAACAAAAAAACATGGCCTGATCTGGGGTTATGATATCCCAACAAAGAAAAATATTTGTGCGGGGTGTTATTCTCCGGTGAGTGTAAAGTTTAGCAATAAGATAATCAACAAAGTATCCACGTATATCATTCAAATTTAGCAAACAAGTCAGACATAGACTACAGTCTATTGGTACCAAATACGGTTTGATTACAGAAAAAATTGTGAATTTTATTAACGATTCCATGGATAACACTTTCTTTTTTTGTGCCTACCCGTATCTGAAAAAAAAGAGAAATAGCTGTCATCTTTTAAAGACTCTAAATAAATCCAGATGTTTACATTTCCTGATTGATTTTCTTGTAGGCCCACTACTGGCATTCCACACACGCTTATACATACCTATCTATCTATCTATCTATCTATCTATCTATCTATCTATCTATCTATGTGTGTAAACTATATATATATATATATATATATATATATATATATATATGTATAAATCATTACGTAAATATCTAAATCTATCTTCATGAATATAATTTAGTGCTTTATTTTATGTTTTCCTAAATCTATATATGGATTGTCATATGCATACATAAATATTTATACTCATTTAGTATGATTTCATAAATCTATTTTCGTGGAATGTTGTATATCTTGATTAATCTATTTATATATTATCTTATATCTTCACAACTATCCTTCTTTTTCTCTCTCGAGCTCTCCCTGTCTATACTTATGCTACTACTGCTACTACTACTACTACTACTACTGTTACTACTACTACTACTACTACAACTACTACTACTACTACTACTAATAAAACGCATCGGTTTGAGTGCCTACTCACTTGTAAACGTATTTATATCTTTAGATCTCGTCAGGTCACTGGCCAAAACATTTCGTTCATAAGATATTTAAACCATTTTCACATTCCCTTTCTCCCTCCTTTGTAAGTAAACGCCTGGCCTGAGTTATTACCTTATTTGGACTTAAAATCACTGTCCAAGATACTTCCACTATTGTCGGCAGCAGCCATAACTAGCCAGATAGTGAATTCTAGGATATTCTATATAGCATTGCATTCGCATACATACGATATTGTCATTCAGTTGTGTGTTCATAATTTAACTCTTATCTTTTCTTGCGATTTAACTATTAATTAGCCTATTATATCAAATTATTTTTAATTTCTTCTATATTGAATTTTAGAGTAATTCAATAAATACTATTTAAGAACTATTATTCGTTATATCTACAAAACATTTTTAAAATACAGCCCATAATATATATATAGTCTCGGAAGTTTCTCAACCATTAAAACTATATTATAAAAAACAAAACTTTTAGTCCAAAGTGATTCAGTGGAAAATTTATATATATATATATATATATATATATATATATATATATATATATATATATATATATATATATATATATATATATAAAGTTAATCCAACAGAAGATATAAGAGGCAACTTATATCTTTTAATTAGTGAAACATCCAGATAAAAACTGAATCTCAATATACTGGATAGAGCATTAATAGCATAATATAAAATGAAATAAAATAAGGTGCAAATCAAATTTTATTAGAACTCAAAGTTCATGCAAATTATCTTAAAGTCATTAACTCATGAGTTTTCAAAGATAATTCTTTTTCTCGGAGTACCATTACCGCAGTGACATACCTGCAGGTGATAAAATTACACTTTGAAAATATATAAAAATATATGCAAAAATGCATAAAGTATATACCACATCAAATATATCAGCCCAAAGCATACGTTTGTTAAAGCTATACAATCCCAGTCATACAATTTAAAACAAATTCAGGAAAGATATCCAAGAGGTTGATTGAAGATTGATCCAGGTAGTAAGTGACAGTCCAAAAATGAAAGAATTGATTAAATTGAAAAAGTCTATCCAGTCGGGAAATGCGTCCGCAATCGATACAATAAATGGCAGGTAAAAATGCATCCAATGTTTGTGTTAAATTAATAAAACGATAGAGGACCCAAATCAAATAAAATGTTCAGTAAACTCACTTAGTATTGAAATCATAATGTTCAAAATTCAGGGTTTCAATGACATTTTATATTATGCTATAAATATATATATATATATATAGGAAATGAAAAAAGAAAAACAATGATATATTTTTTATATATTCATCAACGTTTCGTCTTTATTGTAAGACTTCCTCATGATGATAAGTTGAAGAAAAATGTTATGCAAGTACATCGAAATTTGGAGTTGACATGATGGAGATATGAAGAAAAGTAGTAGCCGTGGCTACTGTGAGCGCTGGAGGAGAGTCCAGGCTGTCAGAAGTCAGTGGTGGCAAAGAATGAAATGAATATGGAAAGCTTTGAGTGGGTATCATTAAAGTAGCTATGAAATGGGGAGGTTGAGAATATAATTGAACTTGCCTTAGGGTGGGAGAGATGAAAAGGGAGTGATAAGTAAAATGTGGTTTTGTTCAGGATGTGTTGATGCGAGTGGACGAAAGCCGACTTAGTAAATTAATGTAATTATAGCATTTTCTCTACTTTTTTTTACCATTTCACAATCCCTTTTGAGGAAAAGGGAATGTGTCACATGTGCTTATTCCTTGCCGTAATAATCTTATAATAGTAAAGCTTTTCATCGAAATAACAAACAATTATCCTTCAAAATCTATTGTGATTGCTACACAACATTATTAGTATTCTTCCTCGGATCTATACATAAATTTATTCGCATAGATTTTATAAATTCATTTATATTAATTTAGAAATTATTCATTAGACAATGGCGTTCGATGTAATGGACACAATTGATGTTGATTGTCGTATGCATAATTTTGTGTTTGGTCTTCATGAATATCTTTTCATGCCAAGCTGTTCATAAATTTATTCTATTCTCCATATACATATAAGAGAAACGCCTGTGTCTGCGAGTCCGTTAAGTACGTATAAACTATCAGACGTACAATTCTCGGCAGGAAATTTCTCCCATATATTCATATTGCCCTAATTGGGCTATGTGCTGGAGGGTAGTGATAGCAATAATACTACTACTACTAATAAACATTATATATATATATATATATATATATATATATATATATATATATATATATATATATATATATATATCATTTGGGTCCATTGCATCGAACGCGCTTGTCTAATGAATAATTTCTAAATTAATATAAATAAATTTACAAAATCTATGCAGATAAATTTATATATATATATATATATATATATATATATATATATATATATATATATATATATATATATAATTATTGTTTTATCAATATCATTTTAATATCCACATATATATATGTGTCATCTTTACCATAAATGATTGGTGTGGCTATATATACAACTGTTCTCTCGGTCGCCTCATTCGGATATCGGACTCTAGTTACCATTGACTGCCATGATCCAAACTATCGAATCGATGCGGCTGCCGTACAGCTATATGAAATGAGAGAAATTAATCCGCTACATCGTTAAAAATAATAGTAAGTTATATAATATATATATACATATATATATATATATATATATATATATATATATATATATATATATATATATATATATATATCCTTTCCTGATAACTAGTACTGAACTCTGCTACTCCACTATTATGTATCCTCTGGGATTTTCCGATCACTAAGTTGTCTCAATTAAGATCACAACAAAGGGGTTACAAGACGTTTGTATGCGTCTCTACATCGCACAGTGTATCGACACTTGATGGCGGACTTGGACAGTCTTAGATCTTTCATATCAGAAATTTCTCTACACTCCATGTTAGAAAAGAATGTGTTATGTATCTCATCCGATTTAACTGATCGATTAAACGTTTGTATTGAGAGACTCATAATCTACCTAGAAATGCTAACAGAAACCAAATAGCGAGTGGTGGTACACTCCAGAAGGTGCCGTCACCATTGATCACAGAAACCACCATTTCAATTGCTTTCAATGAAATAAATATTCTGAAACCAAAGCCGCAACCATTGCAAAGTGTTATCGAAAAATCAGGAGTATCATATTCCTAATCTGTTAAATCTAGAGTTGCTGAACAGAGGCTTGGTTCTCACAAGTTTGGGCGACTAACAAACAAGGTCCTGAATACAAGCGTGACCTTTATTTCTACCATCATCAATGGACCAGCGATGATTTCTTCAGTATCCGATAAAGCCAAACTTAAAAAAATGACCTTGTATTAAATTCCACCCTTTGCGATAGGGACCACCTATCCTCTGACCCCCTATGACTGAAAATATTCAGAGTCATTCATATATCTGTCCGGAATGTTGCTAAACGTATTAAGAATCTTGATACTAGCAAAGCAACTACTTTTGACAACATTCCAATCATACTGTTAAAGAAGCTGCAGCCTGTCCAGTCTTTAACAATACTGGAGATCGGTCTTCTTCATCTCAGTACAGATTAATCAGTCTCCTGTGCGTCATGAGTAAGTTGCTTGAATCAGTGATACATGAAGAAGTTGTCAATCACCGCAAACAGCATACTCAGTGACAAGTAATATGGATTTTGTACTGCAAGATAAACAACTGATGTGCTGACTGTAATATCACACAGGATCAGTGATCTATTGACAAAAACTTCGCTTCTAGAGCAATATCAAAGGCCTTTTGGTAGGGGTCGGCATAAGGGTCTTCTTCACAAACTTGCTAACTATGTAATATCTGGAAATGTCCTCTCAATCATCAAATCATTTCTCTCTGATAGGTTTTAAAAAGTAACCGTTGATGGGCAGAAGTTATAAGCACATAGCATCAATGCCGGCGTACCTCAAGGATCCATTTTAGACCCAACCCTCTTCCTGATCTTCATCAATGATCTCTCTAAACATATTCTAATGTGATCTAACGAGAACCGGTGTGTCCACGTGAATATCTGGTTTAGTAAGTATTGGCTATATATATATATTTAAATATATCCTTTTTTTACTATGACATTGATTGATAATAATGTTTTCATAAGAAAATAATTATATGAAAATGGATGACATTATAAATGGTGAATGGTACCGTTTAATAACTTTTGAAAAGATGAAGCTCATTTTGTGACATCACCCATTTTTAGGTAAATATATACATTTCTTGATAATAACCATTCGTTTTTACCACCGATTTCCTCTCTTCATTCTCATACGTTTCCTCTGTCTTCTCCGTTTCTCATATTTCTTATTTCTCGCCCATCTCTGTCCAATTCTACCTCCCCATCTTTAAATTATTTAAATCATCCGCCTCTTCCTACTACTTCTATCAATCACCCTTTATTTACTTAATTCGCATTTTTTTAAATATCATCCAGGGAGCACGACACTCTTTGTGACGTCATTAAATGTGTGCGGATACAAATAAGCGATGAAGAAAGAATACAAAATAAAACAAGACAACAGGACCCACATTTTTATACAAGACAACCTGTGACCCGTTCCATCAGTATTTCTTATATCCCCTTCTCATCTTTTTGCTTTAATGGATGACGTCATCAATTTATGACGTCATCAAAGGTCACTTCTTACTCTCTTTCTGTTGTAATAGATGATGCCATCCTTTTGTGACGTCATCTAATATGCACGGAAAAACACAAGCAAATAAGCAAGCAAGATCTAGATAATTTTATAAGTATACGAGAGGAATAGCCCGCTAGGACGTGTTAAATGAATTCCCCGAACAGAACAGTTTTGCACAACGTTTATGTCTCCTTAAAAAGATAAATATCAATATCTAATGATAGTTAAACTTATGTCTAGAATACTTATTCTAATTCTCATTAAAATCCATCACATGGTTTTGCTTCAAGAAAATGTCTCAAACGTAAGGCTTAATCTTAAGAGGTCTTAAAAAGAAATTGAAATTCAGCAACAATGACTATGGATCAAATTCAATGCAAATCTGATATATTTTTATTTTCAAATGAGAGGTGGTGCCCATATTGTGCCCCCTAAAAATCCTTTGAAATGCTCCAAAGAAACTGAAATTTGGTGGATTATTTACTAATTGATGTCTAAATACTATGATTAATATTCCCCCACAATCGGAGATATATAAATTTTCATTAAGAGCTTCCACCCCCTTTTGACCTCCTTCGCATAAAACTAAACTTAATTAAATGCAGCTCACATTCGAACCCATTACGCCTGGCCGCTATATTCCAAATTCCATAATAGTCAGTTAATTAATTTAGGACTGAATCCTGTACATACAAATATATAAACGTATAAGCATACCTCACTTTATATATATACTATTTCATGTATATACATTTATCAAATAATATAATATATTATGTATATATGATCTTTTTCAGTATTTACATTAACAATGCTCAATACGTTAGTAGAGTTAACTATAGAAATAACCTTATCGAATGTAAGCCACATAGAAACGTTTGTGTTCCATTCCCGCCGGAATTGCGTGGATTTATATTTTCTGATTGTTTTATAGCTAAATAATGATTACTCTAGCGACTCTCATTAGTTAATATTCTGATGATTTACAAATAAAATACAAAAGTATCTGTATAGCGTACATGAGTATACTTTCATACTACACACACACACACTTATATTTATATATATATATATATATATATATATATATATATATATATATATATATATATACATATTTGTGTGTGTGACGGAGACCCACGCACATATAATATCCATCCACCAATGTCTATATCAACATCACCGTATCTCTACCGAGCTATTTTATTTTTTAACATATCTTTATTTCATGTAAATATTACTCATGACAAAAGCATATCTTTCTCTCTATTTCTCTCTCTCTCTCTCTCTCTCTCTCTCTCTCTATATATATATATATATATATATATATGTATACATATATGTATATACATATGTATATGTGTGTATAGATATATGAGTGTTTTTCCATATATACATGGGTCTACTCATATATATGGAATATTTGTCCGTTAAGTTTCTTCTTAATTAATTTATTTTGTATTAAAAACATTTGAAATAATTGGTCGCCATAGACTTTCCACTCATTAAAAGCCATTCTTATGCGCAACACAAATATAAAAATACGTATAGAAATATTTCGTTACCTTAATCAGCGGAATCAGAAGTATGTCAGTATTTTCTTATATTTTACTTATTTCTTGTGTAAACTCGACATAAAAGTTCTAAATAAAGTAATTGCAGACAGTCTAATAAATAATATGTCTCGTATACAAAATGAAGTTTGTGAATATCTGTTTGACTGGTATACATTCAGAAACTAATAAATAGATGTCAACCAAATCTTGCCACAATCTAATTTGTAGCAAATAAGAGGGGGATAAGCATAAATAAACTATGATCGCCGGCAAATATTTATTGTTACTGTTAAGTCACCGCTTATGAAGACCAAGAGCCACTCGAGGATAAGGGTTAATGAGACTGCAATGATTGTCAGCTGAAAGATGGTGAAAAACTATGGGAGCACAAACATTGATCTACGCTATTGAAATAAGCGGTTTTTGACAAAAAATAACATTGGATTTGAAGAGGACCACGTTGTAATTAGCAGAGCAACAGTCTCACAGTAATGTGTTCCACAGACGGGAAGTCTTTGCAAAGAAGCTCCGTCCATGAAAATACCGCCGGACGCTAGGCACTTGGCGAGAGATGTGTTAGGTAAACGAGATATCCTGCTGCGAAACTTTAAACAGGAAGACACCAAAGAATAGTGCTTGATCTTTTTAATGTTGAATTGAACGACGTTTTATTTTATACAGTTGAGAGAGACTTTTTTTTCCATTTGGACTTGGTCTTGGCGACATCCATGTTTAAATATTATTTCGTTATTTTTTCTACAAGCTATCTCGGCCTTAACATGACCAACAAACAATTTGACATTCGTCTGATTCCAGAATTTAGTGGAACTACTACTTTCCTACCGATAGTGGAATGGATCGAACAGGTCGAACTTGTTTGCGAATTATGTGAGTTTCACGAAGTAGCGCGAGTAATTCTCTTGCGGTTAAGTGGGGGCTCTTGTGGGGCGGTTAAGTGGAGCGCTCGTGTATCGACACCTAGGTAAGGAACAGAGGGCAGATGTAAATCAAGTCAAGCAGGCGCTGATAACTGCGTTTGCCACTGATTCATTTGTGGCGTATGAGGACTTCACGACGCGACGGCTACTACCTGGAGAGACTGTAGATGTGTTTTTGGCTGAGCTTCGAAAACTTGCCTTCCTTGTTGTGGAGACACTTCCAGAAAAATGGATAGTGTGCGCCTTTGTAGCAGGACTGCCGAGCCACGTAACGCAACATCTCCCGGCGTCGTCGAAAATGGATGACATAAGTCTAGAGCAGATTGTAACGGGAGCACGGGCTATCATGGCGGACGACAAGGAATTAGTTGCGACAGCTATACAACCGGTTCAGTTTAAAGCTAATAAAACATCACGCACTGTGCCGGCTAGTGGAAGCATTATGTGCTATAAATGCTCTGAACTGCCAGTATCAGTATGGTGAATGGCATACTGCCCCCAAATATAAATCACGAGGAAAGATACAATGTTACAGATGCCAGAAGATAGGACACATTGCATCTGAGTTTCCGGGAAACGAAAAAGGAGGCGAAATATCAGTGTCGGTCTCTCCTCAGTCAATTTAAGAGAGGCGCTTCCTACCGTTGAAGTGTGGATCGATGGAAAGAAACGCAGAGCACTGGTGAACTCTGGATGTTCCCGGTCCATATTAACTGGTTCAATATGTAGTTCTCCGAATTGTCGGAGATCGAACATTATGACCGCTGACGGTACAACTATCCATAGTCATGGCGTTGGAACTATTTCGATGGCAATAACCGATATAGGCCTTGTAAAGGTCGATGTCTTGGTCGTACACAGTCATCTGTTAGGTTTCGACATGTTACTTGAGATGGATGTTATCAAGATGCTGGGTGGGGTCAGCATTGACCAGTCTGGCGAAGCCATCTTTTACAAAACGGGTCCACATGCTTGCGCTGCGATTTCAGCGCCACGTTTGACGAACAGGCCAAAGTGTGGACGGTGTCATGGAAGTGGTCAGGTGATCAACCACCTGGTAAACTAAAAAACAGGGTGCCTGAATACTCAGTACTCGCTCAAATTCGCCGGGACTATAGACGTGAGCTTCAAACATGGCTGAACAATGGATGGCTACTTCCCTATTCTGAAGACAAACTAGGACCCCCAAAGGGCCTAATTCCGCTAATGGCAATCTTCCAGCAGAACAAATCTAAGATGCGACCAGTTCTGGATTTTCGCGAACTGAATGAGCACGTCGATGCCTACACGGCACATGCAGACATATGTGCACACAAACTGAGAGAGTGGCGAACGACAGGCCCTAATATATCAGTGCTCGATCTGCGGAGGGATAACCTACAGGTGCATGTGCAACAATCCTTGTGGCCATACCAGACTGTCATATTGGAGGGGAAGAGGTACTGCTTGGCGCGCATGGGTTTTGGGCTCAATGTGGCACCAGCCATTATGCGAGCTATTGTAGACGCTGCATTGTCGAGGGACGACTCTATTCAACGGACAACATCAGCATATATCGATGATGTTTTCATAAATGAAAACATAGTGTCCGCAGCTAGAATAAAGCAGCATCTGGCGACTTTGGATTGTTGAGTAAGGAACGTGAACGGCTGCAGGACGGTGTGCGAGTACTCGGCTTGAAAGTCTGGCAGGAATGCAATATGCTAAAATGGGAACGAGGTAACGAGATCCCGAGTATGCCACGCAGCATCACTAGACGTGCCGTGTTTTCTTTGTGTGAAAAACTAGTTATGAACTTCCCACTGGGCAGATGGATCAGAGTGTCAGCCGCATTTATCAAAAGGAGAGCAGTGGCAGTTACGTGAAGATTGTTCTGAACGTGGGATTGGAAAGCGAACGAAAGAAAAGAATAGTGCTGGATTTTTTCATGTTCAACTGAACGACGTTTTGTTTTTTATACAGTTGAAAGAGACGGTATTTTTTTCCATTTGGACTTGTTGTTGGCGACATCTCTGTTTAAATATTATTTCGTTATTTTTTTTCTACATCAGTCAAGCACCTTCCATTGTAATAACTATAGAGCAGAGAGAGACTAGAGACTTCTCTTCTGCGAGAAGAGAAAAGTTCACTCTTCACTAGATTTCGAAGTCGACTTTGCACTCTCTCAAGGCAGAAATAAAACAAATAGGACCAAAGTATAAAGTTTAACAAATGACTGGGCCCCACAATAAAACTTTTTCTTATATTAAAAACTGACGGGGATCTTAGAAATAAGACCAGTTATTATTATACGAAATGTGAGTTTAACTTTTGCTTCCGTTAAGCTCTTTTCTAGATAAGGTAAAAACACAAATTATATGCAAAAAATACATCAAAGCTTTGGAAAAGAGTTGGCTTTGAAACACAAATGTTTTAATTGTTATAGTTAGGCGTAATTTATAATTTGCTAAACCTGTGACTCATCTCTCACCTAGCTATCTTTGTATTTCTCTCGCCCTCTCTCCCTATACGTTGATTCAATAACTCGCTAATATTTCTTAATGTCTCTATTGGCATATATAGATTATTTTTCAGCACTGTCATCTGATTTATATATGTGTGTATGTACACGATACAAATACTTATGTAAATTAGATAGGAAAATAATAAGGCTCCTCTAGAATAAATAATAATAATAATAATAATAATAATAATAATAATAACATTAATAATAATAATAATAAAAATATTAAAAAAAATAAATAAATTTTTATTTATTTATTTTTTAAAAAATTAATTAAAAAAAAATATTTTATTCATTTTTTTTTTAACTGGTGCCGGCCTAGGCTGACACCAGACAACATATTTGTAAAGGGTCGAGGAGGATGAGAAGACCGAGGAGGGACAGCACAAACCAGACCTCCACTGGAAAAGTGCAGAGAGTGCTGAGACCTTGGGGAGGCTTGTTACCACCCAAATCCCAGAGAAGACCAATTGTCCTTACCGGCGAGAAATCAATGGTAAGAGACTGTTGCGATACCGCATCGTTATCGAAAAGAGGTGAAGAACACTGGAAGTCTGGGGAGACTTGTTGTCACTCAGACTCCAGGAAATACCACTGGTTGTTGTCGGTGAGCAATCACTGACGATGATCTGTGTGAGAACTCCTAATGAGTACAAATAATAATGACAATGATAATAGTAATTATAATAATACTATAGGACATTTTGATTTATGCAATATATATATATATATATATATATATATATATATATATATATATATATATATATATATATATATATAAGTTTGTTCATCTGAATATAAATTAACCTCATAATCAGAAACTTAAAAATAACTCAAGACACTTAGAAAGGTCATAGAAATTGTCTTGAATTTCTAAGTAATTTATTTCGGGCCATGTGTAATTTCTTCGTTCGTTAGTACATACACAAAATAAAAGAGACAATAATTTATTTTCGTCGAACGAGCGTCGCGGTATGGTTGTTATAACCGTAATACTCCAGCCGTTGCACTCTCGGGCCTACAAGCGTCTATCGAAATCATCGGAGTGAATCTACGACGAAAGATTGTTTTCCTTCCGAAGTTTATGTTAATTTAATTTGCGTCTTCATCTATTCTGACGATATAAGCTTGCATTTTTTGGGTTTCATTTGCTGGATCAAATAATTATTAGCGAAACAATGAAGAGATAAGGAAAATTAGTTGGTATTTATGGAATGAAAACTGACAGGGCGCATTTATGTGAAGGTTTATATAAGCAATCTTCAGATTATCTTCAGTAATCTTCAGCTTTATAAGTACAATAATTACATTTAGTTCCAAATAATTAATGCTGGCAACGTTTCGCATATACTTTGTCTCAAAAAGATGCAAAGTACCCTTCAATAGTTTGGACTATAGGAAGATGGAGCCATACTAATAAGACACACGTAGAACTTTCAACACGTGCAAGGAATCGTAACCACGATTAATTAAATTAACTGATTACTATTCTTATATTGCTTCTTATTTTTACAACATTACAGCCGATGTAACCTCCGACCTTCTCCAGATACAGCTTTTCAAACTTAAGAATTTTAATTGTCGAACTCGGAAACATGTATCGAATTTCGAACTGGATCCTTTCATTGCGTCAGCCATGACCAGATAGAAGAACAATATAAGCCCGTTGATTAAATGAAGGATTTATTTAGAAATTCCGTATAGGTCTCCAAGTTCGACATACAAATTCACAAGTTCGAAAAGATGCATCCGAAGAAGGTCGGCAGTCCGAATAATAAAAATAATAAAAATTATTAATTCTCATCTAGCAAATTCCGAAACATTGTCTAACTCCAGTAGTAGTAAAGTTTAAAGTTTTATTTTTCACACAGTTTTCACCATTTATGTTTATGATATCTTTGAAGTGTTTTGGAGTTAAAATTCTTAAGTTATTGAAAGGCGCAATGATGCCTCGACATTATACTACTTGTGACAAGTAAGATGAGCGATAAAATCGAACCTAAAACAGTTACAAGTTTGTATAAGCTACTCTCAGTGTCAGTTCGTTTAGCTTACTCTTTCCTTTTCATTTCTCCCTTTCTGATCTAAGTGGAAATAGGAGACAGTCAAATAAATAGCTTTGTGCTACGTCTATCATCCCCGAAAAAAGGATGATTTCAAATCAAGTTGCACATTCTAAAATTTTCAACTAATGAAAATAATTTCCGCTCGTTCGAAACGATAAACTAAGCGAGCCGGTGTGAAATACCAAGTTCTAATAAAATCAGTAACTGCAAAGGGGAAGCAAACGACTACTCCACTTACACACACACATTCACGCACAAACAATGGACAGCATATACACCCACTGGCAAATCACAATCCAACAATGTCTCATGACCCCTCCCCCCCCCCGCATATCCGCACTTAGAGAAAATACCCACGTCTAACACTCGCGTCTGTTTCCACACTGCAAACATTTTACGACCACAGGAACTCTTCCAACGAACAATTTAATTACTCAAAATAGTTTTCACATCACGGTAAATTTGTAAATGTATAAATATATTTTCTTCGTTAACCATGTTTTTCTCTCTTTCATTCACCTTTTTATCCAATTTATTGCATTTATAACATTTAAATTTTCAGCACGGATCTTGGAACATTTACAAACTAGGATCCATGCTACACCCTTCACGGGTTGTGAACTGCAACTAGTCATTGATATTTTTAAAATATGCGATTAAAGTATGGCTTCCTGTTTAAATGATAGTGAAACCAGATTACAGAGTGGGTTTGTACGAGACATTAATTTTAATATACGTTTGAAAGGTTTTGTATTGATGTTGTATTTATTCTTGGTTTTCACTTTGATTTCTTAACAAAACTTTTAAAAGGATTATTAAAATGATTTGCATTTAGAAAATCTGTTTGTCTTTCAAACAACGTAAAAATATAAAGTCGTCGACCGTTGTCGATGGCGACCCAAAAGCTTCCCTCTCATAACCGACGACACCGAGATGTAGGGGAGGGCGCCACTCTTTTCCCAGCAATACTCCACTTACCCTTGATCCTCACCTTATAATGCTGAGCGCTTAGCAAAGGAGCATAAGTACCATTTTCTGAGTTTTTGCCATGACTCGACCGAGGATTGAACCTTGGTATTCCGACCCATTAGCGAACATTCTAATCATTATTTCAATGCGTCCGGTTTAATATAAGTACTTAGAAATATGATGTCATTGTTGACAGAAGAAGAATACAATTAAGAAATTGTAAACTGCGTTACAAGCTGAAAAGTAGCAATGAATATGCTTCTTTTGCCTTGTCTATGCTTGCAAATTGTTTATTCATGCATGATATATAAATAACAACAACAACAATAACAACGATGAATGGATAACACATACTAATTTAAATATTAACAACAACATCAAAATAATAGACATAATAATAAAGATAATAATAAACATAATACACATAACAATAATAATAATAATAAGCATAAAAATATAATATAAATAAAATAAAGGAAAGCGACACAAGACACTAAACAAGTTTGACGTGAGAAGTCTGTGGTCTGTAAATTAAATGCCCGTTAGCAACAGAGCTGAATAGGTCAACAAACACAAGTGAATGTCTATAAATCGACTCAACGTTAATGGACATTTAGTGTGATTTGGGAAGAAAGGATCTTATACAAGTAGTACGACAACGACGACGATGATGATGATCATAATGATGATGAAGGTTGTAGTGGGATGATGATGCTGCTGCTGCTGCTGCTGCTGCTGCTGATGATGATGATGATGGTTATAGTGGTATGATGATGATGATGATGAAGGTTGTAGTAATATGATGATGATGACGATGATGATGATGGTTGTAGTGGTATGATGATGATGATGATGATGATGATGATGATGATGATGATGAAGGTTGTAGTGGTATGATGATGATGATGATGATGATGATGATGATGATGATGATGATGAAGGTTGTAGTGGGATGATGATGATGATGATGATGATGATGATGATGATGATGATGATGATGATGAAGGTTGTAGTGGTATGATGGTGATAATCATGATGTTTCGCTTAGATAGTGCTGGTCTCTATTTACATGCCTCCATACGAGTCCAGGGTTAGATTGTCGGTTTTAATGTGGAGAAATTCAGTTCTCAAAAAAGTGAAAATAAAAAAAATTGCCTCAGTCCAGAAGCAGCTCTTCCTCGCTGAGTGAAAACAGAAGAAATTAAGTGTAGTATCATCACAGATACTACACTTTGAGCACAACCGAAACGCTAAGTCTTTGCACTATTAGGAAGGACAATTTACGGATCTGATAGTTACTGGAAAAAGGAGAACAAAATTATGTATATCTTTAAGAAATCTTCCATGGAGCAGCTGTTCTTATTTGCAACTTTCTTAAGTCTTTTAAACCGTATAATGAATGAACCAGTGAAAGAAATATTCAGGTTACTAGAGATATTTCTGTAACTCATTCTATATTTCCAGAGCTTAACAATCCGTTCTTTTTGTGAAGTAGTCGATTCTTTGCTTCTTAGAACCTTTTCGCGTTACTAGCAACTGCGCGATGTTCCGATATTGATTTTTGAGATTACCTATAAATACTGATAACGGTATTGGAACGTTTCGGAATATTATAGTTAAAACATGCCGCAATCTACATTTTATGATGATATATTTATATTGCACGATTTCTATTTTCACCCATTAAAATGAATAAATTGTATCAACTTTTATACAATTACATATGATTTAAGTTTATTTGCATGTATTAGCAATATGTAAACGAATACAGTAAAGTATTAAACTTTTTTTCAGTTGATTCTCTGAAATATGAAACGCATGTTATTTTTAATGTGAACGAATATTTCTTTCCTCCAACTGTATATATAACTGTATATATTAGTTAGAAATGAAACATTAAGAGAAACACTAGTATAGAAAGTATGCAATGTATCAATAAAGTAGAAACAACGCATTGCAATATGTTTATTGATTGACCCCGGCAATAGTATTAAAGAAATATTAGTTACTACACGGAATATCTCAGAATTGATCTAGGTATCTGAAATCATCACAACATGTATTTATTTAATACTTTTATTGGTATTTTTCAGGAATTATGCACATTCATAACCCGCACAGTTTTTCAAGCTCTGGTTTCTGTCATATCGCCGCAGTTTTGCATCCATATGCTGGTTTTACAAGTACCTCCACAGAATGTGGTCCGAGGAACTTACTGCACTCGTACCCAATAAACAAAAATACCGCCGATTAGCCGCACCTCCATTACTGTAGAGGTCAATAGATACCGGAAAATGTTTTATTCTTTCTTCGAACGGCGTTTCTTTAGAATTTCTTTCCCTGGTTTCTTTTTCCCCGACCGTATCAACATGCAGAAATTTAAATGTAATGTTAAAAAACAATCTTGCTGCCCAACTTCCTACTTTGAATGCATCCTTGCACAGTAGCCCCTAATGTTTCAGCGAAAATATGCTTTGTTTGGGATTAACAAAAGTACCTTCCACAAAAAGGCGTTGAAATTGTGTAATTTTATTTGAATCAATCCACAATGAGCCCCCCCCCCCCAAGATTACTACCGACAATTTACTGCGAGAAAATCGTCATAATAATTCCCTGAACTACTATAATTTTTCTAATCTGAGGATAAAAAGACATCGCCCAGGCAATCCATGAACCACAGGATCGAATATATGAATAATATCGAGGCTTACAGACACATTTATTAACAATTCTTACGGAGAATTCTATCAAAAGGGCGTTTTTATGTGAAAACAAAAAATGGAGGACATTTACGAAATATTATTTAAAATAATTACATTGGAATATATTTACAATATTTTAACGTTAATCTTTAGAAGCGATTTCAATTCTGTATAAGTTATTTTAATTCTGTATAAGTTATTTTTGAATAATAAAATGTTGAAACTTGTTAATCAGTAAGTGACATTTGGGGCATTCTCTATGTAGATGATTCTTAGATAAGAGATCTTTACTATTTACACTATTCACATGTAAACAGTTGGTTGGTAATGATCAGAAAAATGCTACAATATGTCTAACCAATGTCAGAGGTAGACCAGAAGATAGACAGTCCATTACATAGCGAGGCATAAATATAATAGCAAAGATTAGAATAGAATATAGCAGAAATATGAAACTTAACATTATGTCTACTGATACATTTGTCTCAAATTTCTATGGATTCAAAGCATTTCTTAAGTTCAGGAACATTTTCTACTGAAGACAATGAGTTTCCTTATTTCTCAGCATACAATTTTCAGCATACATATGATAGATTACAAATATCTGAGAGAAGTTAGTTAAATGAACCTTTTAAAAGCATAATAGATAAATCCAAGAAGTCGTTTAATGCAGTTGAACTAAATTATTCACTGAAAACTACTATAGGCTTATATATATATATATATATATATATAT
>OY744515.1:242828107-242893107 GCA_963556195.1 Sepiola atlantica | reverse complement strand
ATAAAAAACAAGCATGTAATAGCAACATATCAATCGTACTATCACTATTGCTACTATAAAAAACAAGCATGTAATAGCAACATATCAATCGTACTATCACTATTGCTACTATAAAAAAACAAGTATCTAATAGCAACATATCAATCGTACTATCACTATTGCTACTATAAAAAAACAAGCATGTAATAGCAACATATCAATCGTACTATCACTATTGCTACTATAAAAAACAAGCATGTAATAGCAACATATCAATCGTACTATCACTATTGCTACTATAAAAAAACAAGTATCTAATAGCAACATATCAATCGTACTATCACTATTGCTACTATAAAAAAACAAGCATGTAATAGAAACATATCAATCGTACTATCACTATTGCTACTATAAAAAACAAGTATGTAATAGCAACATATCAATCGTACTATCACTATTGCTACTATAAAAAAACAAGTATGTAATAGCAACATATCAATCGTACTATCACTATTGCTACTATAAAAAAACAAGTATGTAATAGCAACATATCAATCGTACTATCACTATTGCTACTATAAAAAAACAAGTATGTAATAGCAACATATCAATCGTACTATCACTATTGCTACTATAAAAAAACAAGTATGTAATAGCAACATATCAATCGTACTATCACTATTGCTACTATAAAAAAACAAGTATGTAATAGCAACATATCAATCGTACTATCACTATTGCTACTATAAAAAAACAAGTATGTAATAGCAACATATCAATCGTACTATCACTATTGCTACTATAAAAAAACAAGTATGTAATAGCAACATATCAATCGTACTATCACTATTGCTACTATAAAAAAACAAGTATGTAATAGCAACATATCAATCGTACTATCACTATTGCTACTATAAAAAAAACAAGTATGTAATAGCAACATATCAATCGTACTATCACTATTGCTACTATACGAAGCATTCAAGAACGCAGCTTTTGATATTGCTGAACATTTTATGGACGACGCAATAAATAGTATCTGTGAAACTACCTAAAAAAGCTTTTTATACAAAATGAAATATTTTCTACTAATCAATTATTTAAGTCTGGTTATTTTTTTTTTGACGCGTGACAACTCTTTTCCTATTATTTAATGCTGAATCCAATTAAATTCTAAATATCTTCAAAGACGTATTTATGGAGTAATATTTTGTAAAATTTGTTTCATGCAATAATTTTTAAATGTTAACTCATATTTATATACTTTGATATCATTTATATTTTGTATTTTTCAGATATTAATGATTTCCTATAATCTCACCGCTTTTATAAAGAGTAACATAGCGACTACTTTAGTTGTAGTTTTTAAACAATTCTTGTATATGGCGTGTGCTATTAAAGCGTTGTTAGATCATGTCTGCCTTTTTACGTGCTACAAATACTAGCGTGTAACCTACGGTCGGTATTTCGGCGACTAAACTAACACCCACATGAGGCAGGCTTTAGCTTGTCCGATGAGTATTGTGTGTAGGCAATAAGCAACACAAGAAACAAGAGCTGTTAAAGTGCGGTGAGTTCTATGGGGGGCCAACGACTATCAATACTGATAAAGAATAGAAAGTAGAGCTTGGTTTTACTTTCCGCAGCCCATAACTCTCGCTTTGCTTTTTTTGTCCTTTAGTCCTCACATTCAATGAGCGATATTTCTAACAAAGAGAAAACAAATTGCTGTTTTTCTCGGACGGCTGTTGTTTGAGTGGATGGTATACGAAGGTTGTCAATTCTCTCATAGTATTCATAATCAGCCAACTGTAAATCCATCCTCTTTACTTGAGTGGTTTCTTTACCTTAATACGTGGTGACTCGAGTAAAAAATACAGTAAGAATATATTTCAGTGTGTATGAAGTCTCGCAGGCCTTGTACAGTGGATGTCGTTCTTCTTTAAGCATGTAGGAATACGCAATCATTATGTGACTCATTCGAAATCTTCACAGTATTAGTGCTTCGTTTGGAAAACTGAATTATTTAATCAATACAGTAGACCCAAGAGGCCAAAATCAATAACGAGATGTGAATTGAGGAGTGTTGACTTGATAAGATTTAATTTTGTTATTTATTGAGTTTATTGACAAGTATGCGTTGAAAATTATTAATTATTAGGAAATCACCAGGCAATCTCTGGAATTAGCATTTATAGAGACTTATGCAATGCGAGTAGAATTAGCAACACACCCACCATATAATTCAAATGGTATGCAGTAAATGAGGTAATAACATTAATTTATAACTTACTGAGAAACATTTTATTCTTTGGCAAAAGATGCGTCCAAAATGTATTTAGATGAACTATTTTGACATTATTCACACGTTTCGGATGAGGTTTCATTTAGTTGGTGCTGTAGCAATATTGGAGCCGGTTTGTAAGAATAGGATTAGTATGGTGAATTTCTACGTAGGGTTAAAATTATGTAGAGTGGAATTTCCTATTTATGATTAGAAAAAGGCTTCGTGTCTTAACTGTGACGACATTAACAGTGAGCGGTGTGGCAAATTGGTAGAGAGAATCGGGTAGGTTTTTGAGGGAGAAGGTAAGGGAATGTTATTTTTTGTATGTACATGTATATCCAGAAGACCAAATAAAACCACAAAAAGATTTTTAAAGCCTAATTGTATTTGTTGATGCTACTTTTTTTTTCTAATAGCGTTCGTAAAATTGGTTATTGAGAAGAAGAAGGAGACAGCGACAAAGAGAAGAAGAGATGCAAATATTAACTGCCACCAGAACCCGATCAGTGAATCTCGTCAACGAAAGGAGACGAACCGTAACGATCGATGAGAACGCACTGTGGGGATCTAAGAACACCTATCATATTACAATGTAATTCTAACGGGGTTTCAGCCGTTTCACTCTCCGACCTTTTCACCTACTTTTTTGTTGTAGACGGTAACCATCTTGGAATTTCGAACCGAACCCTTTTTTTATCCACTGAGATGAAATACTCTCATTCTCCGATAAAATTCACCCGCAGAAAGCCAGAGAGTGCAACGGTCAACCTTTGTTCAATGGCATCAGCCAAGATAAAGAAAACAGTCGGACATAAGTATGCAAATGAGAATGCCTCATCTGAGAAATATTTTCAAATGAATAGTTTTAGTTTGACAAGCCAGACTGGATATTATTTGAACAATATTGACTATGAGATCGTATGACGATATTCATTTCAATTGTACTTTTCAGTTGAGAAATATTGAAACCTCATGTCAATAACAAGATATATTAAGTTTCTGATACCATGATGAATTATGTAGTATGTGATCGCTAATCATGACATAGTTTCTGCAAATCTGTGGATATATTTTTATGAAATACACTTTTATTTGCGATTTCACTCAAATATATTTTTATTTGATAATGAGTCGCCACTGATCAAGAGTTAATGAGATGGATACATTGTCAGTTAAATGAATGGAAATATATAAAATTTGATAACAAATATTTATTGACATTAGATTTAAAGATGACTTCGCTGTAGACATTAGAGAATCACTTTTGCGGCAACGAGTTCCACTGATAAAAAGTTCTTAGGAATAAATTCGATTTATGTAAATTCCGTTTGATATCAGACACACGGAGGAAGAAAAGTAAACCTTTATTTAGTTGTGGTAGTAAGACGAATTCTTGCTCATCATCATCATCATCATCATCATCATCATCATCATCATCATCATCATCATCATCATCATCATCATCATCGGCTATTTTTTAATTAAGAAGCACTGCATTTTTTACAAATAAAAATAATCATAATTACTACTCGTTGATTAAATAGATATGAATATCTCTCTCTCTCTCATATATATATATATATATATATATATATATATATATATATATATATATATATATATATATGTGTACAGATATATATATGTACACATATATATATACATATATATATATGTATATATATATACACATATATATATATATCAAAGAAGAACCAGTGTTTGAATCTCAATTGAACACCTTCAACAGAAAGAAGAATAGAGTAGAAAGAGACTAGCAACATCCCTTCTTTAGGAAAGCGGCTGTAGAGAACAAAATAGATCATCCGCTACTAGATTTTGAACAATCTCAAAGCAAGAAAGAGTGCTTTGAGCACCACCTTATCAGATATGGCTGTAGTACTCCATCTATTATACAAGTTGAGAATTGCATCAGTGTGTACTATCTGAAGTAGTAACATGATCCAAACATGTTTTCAGACACTTTATAAACACATTAGATATCAGTCTTTCATTTTACAACTTGAGTCAGTCATAAGGATTATCAAAACAAAGAGATTCCGCAAGGAAATAGCCTTATATACCAATCCAAGTTCATTTCAATTTAATTTTATTCAATTTTTATTATGAAAAGTTGGTTAGTTTTGAACAGATTCTTCTATGCTAAAATATTTTGTTCATTATTTAATTATTATTCATCTGAAACCCGAATTATTTTCTATTATAAATTATTCACGACAGAATATTAACCTAATTATAACCACAGAGAATATTATCAATCATCTATTGTTATCAAACGTAGTTTGTTCTAGAATGCTTTAATGCAAAATCGACTAAAATAACTGGTTTATTATAACTATTGATAGTTTTATTTTAAATCTTAAAAAAATCTTGATAACAATAAATTCCATTGAATAAGAAAAAAAACTTTAATATCTGTTGCTTAATCTTACCAATGTTATAATGAAGTGATGATCGTAAAATTATTATAATAAGCGGTATCGCTACACAATACAATCGAGCCTAGTCAACAACCTTATTTAAGAAAATGGCTGGTTTACAAAAAAATGTAGGTTTTTCGTTGAGCAGTTGAAGGTGGTAGCCATCTAATGTCTGGATGCAATATCATTTTGGCAAATGGTCACTACACTGGCCGCCACAACAAAGTATGTAGATACCTCCACTAGAAGATCAATAGAGACATGCAACTTGACAGATCGCAAAACATATGGTAGCATGAACCTTCAACCATAGCATGAATCGAAAATGACAAAGATATACAGACACGCAGATAATACTACACAAAACCATCACACCAGATATTTCATATTGAATTAACACGAACGAACTGCTCTCATTATCAATGTACGTAACTTTCACGAATGGCTATGGCCTTAATAGAGACGGGCGAATGATAAAATAACAATTCCTCAAGAATCACCTGAAAATGTCCATGAAACAAATAAATATTATACCGTTACTTAAACAGTTTTGCACCACTTTCAAGAAGAATAAAATCAAAATATAATGCCATTAAGCTTTATGTCTAGAATCCTTATTCAAATTTTGATCAAAATCCATTACATCATGTTGATTTTAAAAAAATGTCTAACATTTAAGGAGTCTTAAAAAGAAATTGAAATTGAGAAAACCTGACTATGGATCAAATTTAATGCAAATCTGGAATATTTGAATTTTCAAATGCGAGGTTATGTCCATATTTTACTTCATGTAGAAACCCTTTAAAACACTCCAAAAAACCTGAAATTTGGAGAAAATTTATTAATTGATGTCTTATATCTCAAAATTTCACAAACATCGGAGATATCTGAATTTTCACAAAGGACTTCCACACCCTATTTGCCCCCGCTTTGCATAAAACTATTTAACTGTTTTAAGACAAAATCTAATATAATACTTAAACACAATCGTTGGAAGACCAACCTGTAGTGAAGTACAGATAGCAGCTTTAATACGAACAACGTCAATCCTTAAAAGGGCTAAGGTTAGGGTTAGGGTTAGGGTTAGGGATATAAATGTAACTCATATCGAAATCAAGTATCAGCAACAGGATGGGACCCTTTATCTCTCAGAAGTCACTACACTAAAATGAAAATGGAAACATGGCGTAAAGCAAGAAAAACATCAGTTTCCTGAAGTAAAATTGAATTCATGTTATTTTTCTAGGTAACTCAAGAGTCGGTCAAGTTTGAGTGACACGCAGAAACACATTTTTCGTTTTGTATCATAAAAAAAAATCTGCGTTGAAGAAAAAACAAACAAATACTAACGACACCAAAACGAATCCATTTGTTTTTCTCGGAAATTGGAAAAAGTACTAGGTTCATTCGAAAACGGTTTTCTTCTAGAATTATTTAGACAAATTTATAAAAAAACTCTCCCGCAAATAAAGAAAACGAAACATAAAATATAATTTATTTCATTGTATAAGTATTAAAGAAAAGAAAGAAAGAAAAAGAAATACATCGATATACTTTAACATTGATTTGAATCATAAGTGTTACACATTCAGAATTGTTTCATGTAGGCGTTAAAAAACTAGATGCAGAAATGATTTTCTTCGGATTAAACCCGGAGTTTAATATGTCAATAATGCTTAGTTGGTCAGGGTTATGTAGTTCAAACTAAGACACCAAAGTAGATGCAATAAAATATATGTCAGATAATTTACACACACACACACACACACACATACACACACACCCACACACACACACACGCACACACACACACCCACACACACACACACACACACATATTCTTTGGGTAATTTCTTTAATTTTTATCATGTGTAGTAATTACTCTTATCATAATAATTTTAAGACTTTCGCCTTCTAGTAAAGCGTAATATATATATGTGTATACATATATATATATTGATATATATATATGTGTGTACACATATATATATATATATATTGATATATATATATGTGTACATATATATATATATGTTTATACATATATATACATATATACATGTACATATATATATGTACATATATATGTATATATATTACATATATATATATATGTACATATATATATTACATATATATATGTACATATATATGTACATATATATATGTACATATATAATTATATATATAGAGAGATATATTTAATCAACGAGTAGTAATTATGATTATTTTTATTTGTAAAAAATGCAGTGCTTCTGAATTAAAAAATAGAATAAGAGGATGATGATGATGATGATGATGATGATGATGATGATGATGATGATGATGAACAAACAGTTTCTTAATGTTGTTATAGATAGATGAAAATATCCGTAAGGAAATAAAAAGCAGAATAAAGAACATAGCCATTTCATGGATCGATCACAAGAAAGTTTCCGACAGTATCCTCCAAACGTGGATAATAGAATGCTTCAGGATATACACCATATGCGACATAATTATCGATCTTGTAAGGAGAGTAATGGAAACATGCAGACATGAATTTAGAGCTGAAGATAACACCTTACTAAGATAAGAATACAGAGAAGCATGTTCCAGGAAGACTCTCTGTCCTCACAATTTTTTTATCACAGCCATTATCTGACTTAACACCAAACTTAGGAAGTTCAACGCCAGATACAAATTCACAAATACAGAGGAGGAAATAACCCATCTCATGTATATGAATAACCGGAAGCTATTTACAAACAAAACTAAAACAAGTAAAGCTGATAAACACAAACAGAATCTTCAAACATGACATTAAAATGCGATTAAGAATCGAAAAGTGTTCACTAATAGAGGATAATAGGGAAAAAGTGGAAATAATGTGAAACATAGCATAACCGAACCTAAGTGAGGGCATTTATCGAACATGATATAAATATCTAGAAGTCCTCGAAGCAGACGCCATTAAATCAACAGAATTGAACGAGAAGATTCGAACAGAATACATGAGAAAGACACACCAAATTATATAGTAGAAATCTCGTAAAAAGAATAAATACCTAGGCAATATCCATTGTAAAATATTCTGGTCCCTTCATAGGCTGGACAAGAAAAATTCAGGCGCCTGGACAAGAAGACTGGGAAACTAATGACAATGAACAATGCGCTACGCACAAAGATTCATACTGACAACCCATACATACAAAGGATAGAAGGGGGCGAGGACTGGTGAACAGAAAAACTGTATGGACAGCACAAAAAAAGAAATAGAAAAAAAATATATCAACAAAATAAACAATAAAAAGTGCAAAGGAATTGAAAACAAAAAAGCAAGAAAAACAAAAAGGGAAGATAATAAGCTACATGGACGATTTATAAGACACACGAAAGAAGATACGCACGAAAACACATGACTATGGTTACGAAAAGGAGACTTTAACAGAAAAAACGGAATCGCCACTGACAGCTGTACAAAACTCTGTAGTCAGAACGAACTAAATAATAACCAACAGAAACAAAACCCAGGAAAACTGTAAATACAGATTATGTGGACAAAGAGATGAAACGTTAAATCACATAACAAGTGAATACAGCAAACTAGTCCAAACGGAATAAAAACAAACAAACGCACGACTGTGTGTAGAATGAAGTCCACGATAACTATGTAAACATCTGCACTTTAAACATACAACCGAATGGTAGAGAAACAAACCGGAGTCAGTAGTAGAGAATAAAAATGATACAATCCTCTGGAACATGGAAGTATAAACGGAGACACTCATCCGAGCCAGGAAACCGGACGTGATAACAATCAACAAGAAAATAAACCTGCCAAATCGTAAATTTCACCGTCCCAGTAGTTCAGCGGATGAAGATCAAGCAGATAGAAAACAAACTAAGCAAATGCATGGAACTTACCAGGGGACAGAAAGAAATATGTAACAAAAAGAAAATTACTGTAATCGATAATTGTAGGAGCGCTAGAAACTATTCCCACAATTCGGAAAACAAAAGACTGGGCGAACTTAGAAAGAATTAACACCCGAAAACAGACGTCCTGATGAAAGCAGCTGAATTATTAAGGTTAAAGGCTCGAGTTGGCAAACCAACACTCATGCCCAGAAAAAATCGACAAACCACTGTAGAGACAGAAATAGAACAAACAATAGTAACTCCAGACCTGGTTTATATCACAAAAAAATGGTGGTGAAGGGTTAGTGAGGATGGACACACCGAGGGGGAAGCACCATCCAGCCATCCACTAGAAGGGTGCGAAGAGTACTGAAACTGTAATCTTGGGGTGCCACCCGAATTCCAGAGAAAACCAAAGGTTGTTATCAGCGCAAAACCAATGGTAAATTGCTGTTGCTATAACACAAAGTAACTTTCAATTGTTATCAAAAGAGGCTAAAAATATTGGGAGACGATTTGTCATTCAGATTTCAGGAAAAACATTTTTTTTACCCACTCAGCAAATACTGATAATGACTTGTGTTAAAACTCTTAATGAGTTAATAATAATAATAATAATAATAACAATGATAATAATGATAATAATAATAATAATAATAATAATAATAATAATAATAATAATATGAAAATTGCAACATAAGAAAAACAATGAAAATTGCAATAGAAGTTTAAAAAAAATGGAAGGAACACCACATGAACCCAAGGGGACTGAAGCTGCAAGAAATCTTATAAACTGTGCCCCCTCCCTCCGAAAGGCATGGGCTGATTACACACAAAACAACTGTAAAGGGTCAAAGGCGATGGAAAGACAGAGAAAGGATAGCACTAACCAGAACTCCACTGGATATTGCTGGGAATACTCGGACCATGGGGAAGCTTATTGCCACCCAAATCCCAGTAAAGACCAAACCAATGGTCGTTGCCAGAGATAAATCAATGGTAAGCAGCTGTTGTGATAGCACACAGCGATTTGCAAAGAGTATCGAAAGAGGTGGAGAGTACTGGAAATCTGGAGAAACTTGTTGTCACCCAGACTCCATTGAACAACACCGGTTATTATCAGAGAGTAATCTCTGATGATGACCTGTGCGAGAACTCCAAGTGAGTACAAATAATAAAGTTATATTTTATACGTTTTACATCGACAAAGGTTTGCTCTAAAGAGACTATTGGATCTAAACCTTGGCAAGTCAATGGAAACCATATGAAATAATAGTATTATTCTAACTGCTGTACTTATTATAGCATTATGGAGCTTATTTATTGTTTGGTTGATTTATTTTGCTAATTTTGAGCTCCTCACGAAGAAAATGTAGAAATATATTGACTTCTATTAATTGCAGGGACACGTGAAATAAAGAAGATTAAATGTAACTAGCGAGACACCGTTGGCATTCCTGCAATACTTTCTACATCATTCGTTATAATTTACTGTTTATAATAATAGTACCCTTGAAGTAGTAAATGTCTTTCAGGGTTAATAATATTAAGAAATAAATGACACTTTCTTCTTCCGTAAAAATAACTATAATTGTCAGCCAAATAGTTTTAAATACATAAGACACATAAGTTGCTTCTTTATCTATTAATACAAATTGTAGCAATTTAATTCATTCTTAAAACAATACATATTCTCTTGTCCTCTTACCGTAAACATAATTGTTAGCTACATATTCTTCAAATAAATTAAACTAGTGTTACTTTTACAAAATGTATTTATTAAAAATTACATTCTTTTAGTCGCGACAGAATTCGATTTTGGAACAATTCATTTTAAAATTAGTAAATCGGATTTATTCACCTTAGCGACATCAGAGTAATCACCAATCTTTTCTGATCAGACGATCTAATTTTTAATATGTGTGATGAGTGATAACGTACGTACGAACACAAAGTGGCTAAGCGTATTATTATATAGATAATATCCACTTCGCGAAAACTGTTTCAATTCCACGAAAAGATTTTTAAACACGACGAGGTAAATTTTCTTATAACTCGGGTCATATGCCATCATGTAGAAATTATCAGTTCGACACCGAGTAGTTACGTTGAACTATGAATCTATTGTGTTGTCCTTGTTAATATAAATAATTTAAACTAATAAAATATACAACTCCCCCCCCCCCATAAGTAATAAATGAATGTTTAAAGGATTAATAAAACATTGGCGGAACCCGTGAAAATTCCACAGTTGTATCCTTGTAGGAGTTTGTGACATATTTCTATTCTATGGACGTCCGGGGCGAACGCAGACCCCGCGATATTATTCTAACACTTTTGTTCAAACTAAAACATACTTATCTAAGCACTCTGGTTAATGTATTTTCAGAATATATCAAGTTATTGATATCTATCTCCAAAGCCTTTGTAAATGTTTGTGACATATGTCCATTCTATAGACTCCAGCACGAACACAGATTCCACGATATCATTGTACTATCTTTTGACAGAACAGGTACTACAGTTTAGTTTCAGCACGAAGGCCAATAAAGGGTATTTTAGTCGAGATTCAACACAACGGCGACATATGATGACATTAAAAAAACAAACATATTTTTTGCATTGCATCATCGGCGATGGGCAGTCCTATCTTAAAATGGGTGCAGATTGATAACGTACGTACGGACATAACATTGTCCTAGCGTAATATACAGATAAGTTAAACGTATGAATAAAACTCATGTAAAAGTTTAGAAATCAGTAAATAAAATGTATCTAAACATACAAGAGTAAAAACAGAACAAAAACACAATAGATGCAAATTGAACAATAACATATGTATCTTAAAAATAAAACTATGCAGCTATGTATTATTTAATTTAACACCTAATAATTGTTAAATGGTTACTTGTGAAAGGCTTTGAGTTTTTACTAACACATTGGTAGAAAATAATATATATATATATATATATATATATATATATATATATATATAAAGTAGACGGTACTGTGGTTCCTCTGAGAGAAACATGTATATTTAAAGAAGTGCAGCAACCAACATTTATTCATCTAAAAAAATTGTTTATTATTTAATATTTTGCATTATAAAAAAAGAATTAATTAAAAAAGAGTTGATGTTTAAATTTTTATAACACGTGTTTCGAGCATTTTTAGCTGTTTTCAGATATTGTTTTCAGTAAATTATTTTAGCTTTGGAAAAAATATTTTGTTTTGAATACAAATGTGGATTCAATTAATCGATTACATACATACATACATATATATATATATATATATATATATATATATATATATATATATATATATATATATATATATATAAAATCCACTCTTTTAGCGGTTATAATATATTTGTATATGTCATTTATAAGATGAACTATGTAAGAAATAAACAAATAGAAGTACAACAAAAACAACAAAAATACAAGCAAACAACAACAAGCAAATAAAAAATCAAGCATTTAACAACAAAAATACTAGAATCAGTTATTTTCAGTTGGTTTGCTTTGTTAGAAAAAAACGAATATATGAGACTATCTGAAATACTCGCCTTTGGAATGGTTAAGAATTATGAGGCAGTTCAAGAGACTAAAACCAAATGCAATCAAGGCATAGTATGGTCAACAGGTTTTGTAGAATGCAGATAACAACACTGAACTCATGGATGTAGAAAACTGTTTTTAGTTGAGATAATAAGCTCTAGTAAGAAAAGAGTAGATGAGAGAAATTAGTTCTAATGTTAAGAATTAATATGAGTTTGGTGATTTATGGTTTTAATCTCATTTAAATTCAAGTGTAACGTGTTCCCTTAAAGACCCCTGTTAAAAGTATAAGAGGTCAGGTTTAAAATATTCACTTTAAAATTATGATTACATAAATTAAGTTACAGTTTTAAATAAGTTAACCCCATATTAGAGTGGGTTCAAAGAAAGAAATAAGTTAAAGTTATAGTTTTAAATAAGTTAATCCATATTAGAGTGGGTTCAAAGAAAGAAATAAGTTAAAGTTATAGTTTTAAATAAGTTAATCCATATTAGAGTGGGTTCAAAGAAAGAAATAAGTTAAAGTTATAGTTTTAAATAAGTTAATCCATATTAGAGTGGGTTCAAAGAAAGAAATAAGTTAAAGTTATAGTTTTAAATAAGTTAACCCCATATTAGAGTGTGTTCAAAGAAAGAAATAAGTTAAAGTTATAGTTTTAAATAAGTTAATCCATATTAGAGTGGGTTCAAAGAAAGAAATAAGTTAAAGTTATAGTTTTAAATAAGTTAATCCATATTAGAGTGGGTTCAAAGAAAGAAATAAGTTAAAGTTATAGTTTTAAATAAGTTAATCCATATTAGAGTGGGTTCAAAGAAAGAAATAAGTTAAAGTTATAGTTTTAAATAAGTTAACCCCATATTAGAGTGGGTTCAAAGAAATAAATAAGTTAAAGTTATAGTTTTAAATAAGTTAATCCATATTAGAGTGGGTTCAAAGAAAGAAATAAGTTAAAGTTATAGTTTTAAATAAGTTAATCCATATTAGAGTGGGTTCAAAGAAAGAAATAAGTTAAAGTTATAGTTTTAAATAAGTTAACCCCATATTAGAGTGGGTTCAAAGAAAGAAATAAGTTAAAGTTATAAGTTAAAGAAATAAGTTAAAGTTATAGTTTTAAATAAGTTTATCCATATTAGAGTGGGTTCAAAAAAAGAAATAAGTTAAAGTTATAGTTTTAAATAAGTTAATCCATATTAGAGTGGGTTCAAAGAAAGAAATAAGTTAAAGTTATAGTTTTAAATAAGTTAATCCATATTAGAGTGGGTTCAAAGAAAGAAATAAGTTAAAGTTATAGTTTTAAATAAGTTAACTCCATATTAGAGTGGGTTCAAAGAAAGAAATAAGTTAAAGTTATAAGTTAAAGAAATAAGTTAAAGTTATAGTTTTAAATAAGTTAATCCATATTAGAGTGGGTTCAAAAAAAGAAATAAGTTAAAGTTATAGTTTTAAATAAGTTAATCCATATTAGAGTTGGTTCAAAGAAAGAAATAAGTTAAAGTTATAGTTTTAAATAAGTTAATCCATATTAGAGTGGGTTCAAAGAAAGAAATAAGTTAAAGTTATAGTTTTAAATAAGTTAACCCCATATTAGAGTGGGTTCAAAGAAATAAATAAGTTAAAGTTATAGTTTTAAATAAGTTAATCCATATTAGAGTGGGTTCAAAGAAAGAAATAAGTTAAAGTTATAGTTTTAAATAAGTTAATCCATATTAGAGTGGGTTCAAAGAAAGAAATAAGTTAAAGTTATAGTTTTAAATAAGTTAATCCATATTAGAGTGGGTTCAAAGAAAGAAATAAGTTAAAGTTATAAGTTAAAGAAATAAGTTAAAGTTATAGTTTTAAATAAGTTAACCCATATTAGAGTGGGTTCAAAGAAACAGATTTAAAGAATCTATTTAATTCTGAGAATTTTAAAGAAATGATATTTTTCTTTATTCATGAATTTACAGAATCAGTTCATTAGTAATTTTTTCTTTTAAAAATCTTTTCGAAATATGTGAAATTATATAACCTTAATCACAGCGTAAAATATGCACGATAATTATACTTTAGATCAATTTTTGTGACTGAACAAAAGAAAAACTGTACTAAAGAATATTAAAAATAAGTAAAAAGGGATTGAAATAGATGAATAAAACTCAATTTTATCGCCGAGCTGTTTAATGTAGGCGTAAAAAGACAAACTTATTCAAGGTTTGTTGCATTATCCTTTTTATATTGTACCCCAGCACAATAAATAAGTAAACAATATACTGAAACAACATTGCTTGAGTAAGGTGAGTAAAATAATTGTAAAACAATGTCGAAATAACCAGAGAAAGACAGGTGTCATTTCGCAGTTTCCTTTTCCTAGACGAGTTGTACGAGTCTACACACATATACACACGCACAAATATATGTTTGGTTGGCATCCGTCTGTCTCAGGAGACAATGAAGTTCTTCACTGCAGATTTGTCCGTTGCAGAATTGCAGCGTGTGCTGTGACTGTGCAATCCTATCCTGGATCAGCAGGCTATGCTGAAGTCGCCTCAGATGTAAGTGGTGTTTGTTTTGAGAGCTCTGTTGCAACCCCCTTGCCGTCTGTGCTTTCCTGTTCCAATCAATTGCTGTTCTCTCTTCACTCCTCTTGAAGCATGCCTTCACGGCACTTCTCCAGCGGCTGTGGTCTTCAGCCACAGACTCTCAGCCTATTCGGTCGATGTAGCGTAGAACTGTTGTGCCGGTTGCAAATTCGCCGTATAGAATATTATTTGGGATCCTCCTATCGTCCATTCGCCTCGCATAGCACACGCGCGCACACACACACACACACACATATATATCAATATATATATATATGCACATGTATACATATGTATTCACATAAACACACACACACACACATATATATATATATATATATATATATATATATATATATATATATATACATATGTATTCATTTTTCTATTATACATTTATATCATTGAATAATATATTCTGTATATATAAGTGTGTGTATTTTATTATTTACTTCAACAGTGTTCCATATGAGTAAAATTTAGTAATAGTATTAAAATATACTTATCTCAAGCAAACTATATATCAATTTGTGTGCTTCGCTCACTAAGGGCTCATCAGGCTAACTGCGGTGATAAATATTTTTTCCATTCCTTCTATGAGCAAAAATTGGAAGAATAGAAATTTGATTATCATCGCCGTTAGCCTGAGTTTAATGAGTGAACCAAAGATGTCGGTGTAGATTTCTTGCCATAAGTATATTTTCATAATATATATATATATATATATATATATATATATATATATATATATATATATATATTAGTATTTCATGTATCCACATGAAATGTTATTTACTTCAACAGTGCTCGATACGTAAGAAGAGCTAGGTAGTAAGCTATGAAAATATATTTATGGCAATTAAGCTACACAGAGGCTCCTGCGTTTCATCCCCGGGGTGGGGGATCTACAGGCTTTAGCTAAAGCCTGAAGATTTCCCCCGCAGATGAAACGCTGGAGCCTCTATGTAGCTTAATTGCCATAAATATATTTTTATAGTTTACTATATATATATATATTCCATGATATAAATTCATGAAACAGTTTTTCATGGTAAACAACTGATGATCCCTTAAATAATGTTAGAAGCAAACTAATATAATAACTGTAAAAACTAAATTGACTTACGTGAGTGATTTTCTAATGAACGACTTGGGACATAAAGGTTTTTTTTTTTTTATAGTTTTAATGGTTGATAAACTTCCGAGACTATATATATATATATATATATATATATACATATATCCATACGCACAAGGATAGCCGCAAATATCGTCTAATGAGTTTTCATATGTTTGTACAAGCCATGGAAGAATTTGTCAATGCTTTTTTTCTTCTAAAGTACTTTAAGATAACAGTGTTGTCATTACTAAGGAATCAGTATTTCTCAGGAAAAAATTGCTTAATTTATTTGCTTCAATGTTTAATTTCCAATCTCGACTAGAACGTTATGAGTCTGTATGAAGGAGATGATGTGCGTAAGTTTTCTAAATTATTAATTCTGTAGTCAAATTTTACAGTTGCATTTGTAGGTAATACTAGTGTTGTTGACGAAAGTTTTTCTAATTAGAGTTGGGATGCTTCATGGTGATTGAAATGTTAAATGTTTAGCGAGATAGGGCTGTTTTGGTGTAGACAATGTTGGTGTTAACATATTTAGAGTTCTCCAGAACACAGTATGGTAAATGCATAACTACCCGACAGATATAAACTGGAATTTTGATTATAACAAAAGCATGAAAGGTGCTCGACTGAGCCTCAATCTATCGTCCCCAGATGTAAAACATTCACAACAAAAACTCGTCTACCTACAACCACTGCCAATAATTTCCCTATATCTATCTCTGCCTAAAACTAAACGATACTTCCATGCTCAAAGTTTCTTTCCTAGAACCGCTCGTCTGTAGAACACAATGCCGCGGGACTGCTTCCTGGCTGATAAAAAGATGGTCGTTTTCAAGTCCAATGTAAACAAATTCTTATTTAGCCGTCCTTTTAGATGATCAACTTCTGCCCAATTTAAACGATCATTACCAATCAACATGGTGTTATCTCACCATCCACCTGACACTCATTCACCTTTCTCCTCTAGTAGCCTTGATAAGTGGGGACTATTCAGTAAAAAAACACTCTATTGCACAAAGAGTATTAATATTTTCTTGACAAAGTTTCGTAAATGAAACGAAATATCGAAAAGAAAATAAGCATGATTCTGCGTTAATTATTTTTATTCTGTAAATATACCTTTTTGCTTATTACACTTACATTGGTATGCGTATTTAGAGTTGCTATTCTTCCTATACATATTTACATTAATATATACATTTTTCCGAGAGTATTAGTGTATAAATGACAACAGTACATTGGGTAGAATTCGAATTGCATAACCAAGCCCATAGTACACAAACATACGATGAAGGAGATTATGCACCAACTTTTAAATTATTTGAGAAGGGATTTTAATATTTAAAGACAATTTATTAAAATGTGTCAATGCCAAAACCCGTTGCGCAACGGATATAAGTGCTAAGTATATTCAGTTATAAGTGACAGTCTATGTAGAGATTGAAGGTGCAATTATCAGTACGGCGATATAAGGACTACAATTACGGATTACTTAAGACTTCTTCCCGGCTGTGGATGAAATAAAGTGTTTCGTTTGAAATTCCGTACAAATTCCCGACATTTCGACACAAACATTTCCGAATTCGACAAGACGTCCCTGAATAAGGTCGGAGGATACATCGAATAAGAAATGTAGTCCGAATAATACTACTAATAAAAACTTGCTATCCTATCTCAAGAATTCCGAAACACTATTCCTTAGAATCAGAAAAAAAAAATCTCCATCTGATTTGATCAATTGATTCTCAGTGACATTTTACTTTGAAAAACACTCCCGCCAAATATGGACAATTGCCTGGTTGCCCGAATATTTGACCGAATGGATTGCGGCGCGATCTATGCAATCTGATTTATCTCGATCATTTTCAAATACTAACTCGAAAAAAAAAAGCCTGTGATTATTGAGCTCGGGTTAAATTGTTCGAATTAGGTAAACGGAGGTTTTGAAAGCCAGTTAAATATTAAATAAATATATGAAAATAAAAATATGAAATCCAAAATAAGCTTCTTTCTAATTGCTATATATCTCTCTTTCTCCCTTTTCCTATCTGACTACGAGGTAAAATATGGTGATCCAAAAACTACCCTATCTGTGGAACACAATACCGCGGGGCTGCTTCCAGGCTAAGTACAATATGATCGTTTTTAAGTCTAATGTTAACAAATTTTTGACCATTTAATCCATCGCTTCTAATACTCTCAAACTGTTGTTCATCGCCAACTGATAATCTCATTAACCCTTATCTACGAGTGACCTTTGACCTTTCATAATCTGTGATTCATTAGTATAAACATATCCCCTCTTGTTTATAATCGACTCTTTCTATCTTTTTATTCTCTCCTTTCTTTATTCCATTTGACTGTTAATAAAGAGAGAGAGAGAAAGAGAGAAAGAAAGAGAGAGAGAAAGAGAGAGAGAGAGAGAAAGAGAGAGATAGAGAGTGTGTGTGCATTTGATTAATTAAAAGTTTATAAAACTACATTAATTCTATAGCCAGGTTATATGTCTTTTTTAAAACGTTTCCGTTTCTGTATATGTATTATTACAAATACATTCGACCAGAAAACGTATTACCTTTAAATAGCAGAAACAATTCGCTCATCTTGTTCTTTCAAGATTTGGCCGTGAAAGAAATTATGGAAGTAGACATAGATTTAACTACTCCAGTACCGTTCCTTCTGATATAGAGATTTTAGTTTTGTCGAAGGAATTTTGATTTAATATTTTCCCGATTAGTATTAATAAATATTGCTTCTAGTGAGATACCATTTTAGCATATACCTCGTTTTCGCGAGTATCATTCTTTAATTATGTCTGCATTGACAGATTTGAAACACCACTATAGTAATTTCTCTTAATTGATTCGAGTTATTTTCTTAAGGAGAAGGGTCTATTTCAAGATAGCGATTGTTGAACATCAAATTTATATATCCATATTTATAAATCAGATAAGGATTCTGGCGTTATTGTGTTAGATTCGTCGGGCTATGACCAGCAATCTTTATCTATTCTCAGCAAAATCAGCCCTGTCGCAGTATCTAATAACTCTTATAAAAAAGGATATTAAGCCGCTTAAGCGGTTATCGCGTTTAAATAAGAGGAAATTATTTCTTACAGAAACTTCCAACAGAAGTAGATCCTTCTCTTTTCAGCAACCTATACTATATTATCTCCCCAAATACTAAATACAAAAACAAGCTTTTCTTCAGCCGATATTCTTTTCGGGTGTGTACCCAATGACACCTGGAAATTATAAAACTTTTACAATACTTATTTTTATCTCTGATTCTTTTCGGTTTGTTAGATGATTATGTAGGTTGACGTTTAGTACCGAGATATCTTTGCCGTGCGCATTCGACGTGACCAATCTTCCATTTTTGGATATTTTATTGAATTATAAAAAGAGGTGGTTCTCACTGGTAACGATATTTTTTGCATAACTTTAGGTTACTTTTTCTGCATGCAGAAAGGACGGCCTATTCATATTTTGGCGCATGATTTCGTCTCCCAACAGAATGAACTCAGAACCTGATAGGATTAAGAAAATTCTGATAAGTAATACTTATCGTCATGACTTAATGTTTGATTGCATCAACAAACCAGATAGAGAACCTGAGTATTCCGAATATTTAGTTCCTTCAACGTTTGAAATTGCCGTCGATAGATGCAATTAGTCAGCAACTGGTTTAACAGATTGTAAAACTATGTTTATTTTCTGTTAGCTTGCGTTTGATTTTTAGCACTAGGTCTGCTTTTCCGTCGTTTACAAAAGACAATGCCATATATGTTGGAATGTCGTTTACAAAAGACAATGCCATATATGTTGGAATGTCGTTTACAAAAGACAAGGCCATATATGTTGGAATGTCGTTTACAAAAGACAATGCCATATATGTTGGAATGTCGTTTACCAATTTAAATCCCAGTGAACTTCTTATATAATGCTAATCAGTCTAAACTTGGAGACTCGAGTTAAACACTATCAAGAATCCGACAATGAAAGACTGGTTTTTATGCCATACCTATATTTCCGTCTTAGAATTATCAGTTGGCCTGTATTAACTTCTGCGTTATAAAGCGGAGAGTTTTAGATTATACATAAAGCTGATTTCTTTTTACTAAACCCCAAGATTTGGGAATTAGACTCAATCTCTTTGTGTAAACCAATTATTTCTGGACAGAAATATTTTATTAAGTCATTTACCCTTTAGGGAACTTCTATATCGACGAATTATTCCCCGCAGCGTCTACTCAATTATGTCTCTTAAAACTTAATAATCGATTTAAACTATACATTTATTTTAAGCGCTTGTGAATGTTCATTTTAATAAGGATTATCATATTTTCCTTAATTTTTCTTTTTCTTTTAAACAATTAGTTTTTTTGTTTACCAACGATTATCTACTGACGAAAGATGTGTCTGTATATTTTATTTAACATGATATATTATATTCTACCTTCAACTACACCATTATATTTAACTTATCGAATATTTCAGTTGGAACTAAATAGTAATGCATATGACAAATCGATATTTGGGTATTTCTGCTATTTACGGACCGTGCTATTTTTTTTAGATAAGATTTTCAAGTTGAATTACATTTTTATTGTACATTTTTTTTCTTACATTGTTAAGTGCAAGTACAGAATAGTTAACAAAGTCCTCACTTGCATGTTAAGAATGAATTTCTAAATAATAACGGTATTATTTCAGCACGGTCCGTTAACTGCGGAAGTACCGATATTTGAAATAGTGATTTTCTTCCTTTTTATTATTACAGCATGTTATTTCTACTACAAAAATGTAATTAGCTCTACTTTCTTTCCGAAAATAATTATTTCGGCTAGTAAGATTATTACAATAGAGACAATTTGCAATAGTGACCTAAAAGTGTCAAAATTTAAGGGAGATAACTTCTAGATAAAATATTAGTTATCTACCTTACCTTTTAAGGTTTTCTTTCATCCATTGGTGGCTAATTATTATTTTTTTAAAGTAAAAAAATGCACTAAAATAGCACTAAATAATTCTTGGCTACGCGGGTTAGATAAATTTAGAATATATATATATATATATATATATATATATATATATATATATATATATATATGTTTATAATAATGTGGATTATGATGTAGAATTAATTAAATAATCAATAACTTTTACGGAGTTTTTTGATAATCAATCTATTCGTATGATTTTTTCGTGGAAATTGTAACCTTTTGGGCCATTGTTATAGAGTTTTGTATTTTTGCTGGGCACCCCCGGCAAATTCTGTTTTGAAGAAGATTTGGTGTTTAAAAATGTTTATGTTCTATTATATGACTTACAATGAACAAAGCATTGAAACAGCTGTAATCAGCTACACTATCTTTGTGTATGTACATTATTTGAAACATGATTTGAAAATAATTTCAGTAGTTAAAAATACACACACAGACACACACACACACACACACATATATATATATATATATATATATATATATATATATATATATATATATATGTGTGTGTGTGTGTGTGTATGTGTGCGTGTGTGTGTGTGGCGATCTACCTTAAGGCAGACAAACTAAGCTTTAACTCTGCAGTTTTATTACGAGTTCAGGTGAAAAACGTTCGTAAAAATCGATACTATACTTGAGTTTGAAGAGAGGAAGTTTAAACAGAACAGCTAAAAGAAACGTTACAGACATCAAATAAGTCGAGAGACAACGAAAGTGTTCATATATTCCTGAAACGTCTTGCGCTTTTTCGTGTTTCTTTAAGTGGCCCGCTTAATGCTTTACTGATACTTTACGTACGAGTTCACAAATCCTCTTTCAAATGTGCATCTTATGAATGACATGTACAGCATAAGTCATTTGCTCTCTGGCACACCGAATGTACTTGTCTGCCTTCGATCTGGTCGATGAGAGAGCACGTCAGCATTAGTGTGGCCTCCACGATTAGCAGTGCATATATGTGGACATGATTTCTAACACATGAATTGAGAACGGATAAGAATGATTAACTTGGCCAATTCGATTTTTCTACTTATAGGAAAGAGATCATTCCTATAATACCCTGTCTGTCAGTATCTGTCAGACATTTTGGAATTGTCTATCAGAAATTATATATATATAGTCTTGGAAGTTTTTCAACCATTAAAACGATATGAAGAAAAACCAGCAAAAGCAGTTTTAGTCCCAAGTCCTTCGTCGGAAAACTACTTTACTTGTAAGTCAATTAATTTTTTGCAATCATTATATTAGTTTGCTTCCAAGAATTTACGCTTGTCTTAATATTATTTTAGGGATCGTAAGTTGTTTAACATGAAACACTGTTTCGGGAATTTTAAGACAGAACTATATTTTATCTCATGGTTTCCCAGCAGTGTTGATCAGATATTATTTACCTTAATAAGCAATAACAAAATCGTTCCAGGATGTAGTTATTTTGCTCCAGATTAATTTTTTGTTTACTTATTTTTCTATTAAATATGCTCTCCTTACCTTCTCTCTCTCTAATATATATATATATATATATATATATATATATATATATATATATATATATATATATATATATATATATATATATATATATATATATACAGACTGTTTAGCTGTTTCACAGCTCATCAGTGCGGCTAGACCAGTTAGTGCCTCAAGCCGGGATCGAAACGCAACCATCGAGCTGACAGTCGGCGATGTTAACCCCTACGCCATCATGCGACACTGACTAAATGTAAGTTGTATCTCAATGTAAACATTGCAATTGCCTGAGCTCGAATTAGTGTTTACCTAATGAGCATTGCCTTTTTTACGCTAATGGCAGTTGGCGATACCCTTAAAAACATCAGCTCTACCCGGGGGGGGGGAGCTTTATATAGTCATCCACATACAGACTGTTTCGCTGTTTCACAGCTCATCAGTGCGGCTAGACCAGTTAGTGCCTCAAGCCGGGATCGAAACGCAACCGTCGAGCTGACAGTCGGCGATGTATATATATATATATATATATATATATATATATATATATATATGGGAAATGAAAAAGGAAAAACTAAAATATGTTTTTTTTTATGTATTCATTAACGTTTCGTCTTTATTTGTAAGACTTCCTCTGGATGATAATTTTAAAGAAAAATGTCATGCAAGTACATAGAAATATTGGGTTGACATGATGGGTCAATGAGAAAAGGTAGTAGCCACTACTGGGAGCGAAGGACCAACGCCCAGGCTGGGAGAAGTCGGTGGCAGGGAGTGAAATGAATGTGGATGGCTGCCACCGACCTCTCTCAGCCCGGAGCTAGGTCCTGCTCTTCCAGTAGTGTCTACTACTTCTTCTCATTAACCCATAATGTCAACCCAATATTTCTATGTACTTGCATGACATTTCTCTTAAAATTATCATCCTGAGGAAGTTTTACAAATAAAGACGAAACGTTGATGAATACATAAACAAAACATCTTTTGGTTTTTCAATTTTCATTTTCCATTACGTCGGATTACTCTTATCCTTCTTTTCAATATATATATATATATATATATATATATATATATATATATATATATATATATATATATATATATATATATATTTAAATAACAAAACAATTTAACAGGTGTTTCGCCATAACAATACAATCATAGCATTGGTAATGACGAAGGCTTCTTTCTATTTAAAAAAAATTATTCTAATTTTACTTTTTTTTCTCACATTTTATTCGATTTTTAGTGATCTCTTTTAGAATGATATTTTTTAGAAAAAAACACTATTTTTTTACTAGCTTTGTCACTATTAAAACATAGAAAGTAAACAGTAACTAATAACTCCGCATATATAAATGCTATAATGATATGAGTTTTATTTTTATTTTCAGATGTTTTGGACACGATTTTGGCCTTTCTTTCTGATGAGTCGCACTCATTGAAAATTCACGAGATATAAATCTGTATTTTGAATGTATCACTTTAAATAAAGACATGGTTACTCGAATCTAATTTTCTGTTTATATATATATATATATATATATATATATATATATATATATATATATAAACAATAGAATATCATATATATATAAATATATATATATATGAACAATAGAATATCATATATATATGTATATATATATATATATATATATATATATATATATATATGTAAATATATAAATATATATGGTGTTTATCTCTTTTAAATTTATAAGAATATATATGCTCCTGCCGATCAAATATTTTTGCTAGCCTGGGAGGATAGTATCATGACGAACGGACATATACTATACTGTTCCCAAAGGCTGAAGTAATGCTTTGGGCAGTTGTATCATGTCAAACAAGTATATATTATAATACACATAAAAAGGTTATAATGCCTGAGAGGCTGGTTCTATGACGACAGAACATATACTACACTACCACCTAAAGAAGAATATAATGCCAACAACAGAATAAATATTACACTACCCTCTAAAATGAAAGAGGAAGGTATCTTGACACTAGAACAGATATTACAATACATCTGCCCCAAAACAATGAGGAAGTAATGTTTGCGACGTTATATGTATATTAAGGGCTTTTTCTGTCTGTCTGTCTGTCTGTCTGTCTCTCTCTCTCTCTCTCTCTCTCTCTCTCTCTCTCTCTCTCTCTCTCTATATATATATATATATATATATATATATATATATATATATATATATCAGCTTATAAAAATTGGAACCGTACCAAATCAAAACAGCAGAATCTGCGAAAAAAAAAGACTCAATATACTTCAGATAGAGCTTTATAAGACAATATGTGGCTTATCTTTACATTCTACTTCAGTTTCATGGATTGCTCTATCGTCAGATGGATATTAATAAAGTCGATAACTCTTGAACTAAAATTCAACGCTTTAACTAAAATTCCAAAAACTGGAATGGAATGTGCCCCGATGAACTTGCATCGAGTATTGATCAATTAGTTTCTCCTTTCTAGACAAAATAAAAAAAGAGTCGCTAATAATAGGTTCCTCACCATCGACCAAGCTGTAGCCCCTGCCCCATCGCCGCACTGTCGAATCTTTGTGCTTGTTTTACAAGTACTTCAATGGAATATGCCTCGACGAAATTGCTGCTCTTGTGATCCCCTCGACTAACCTGACGATCAGCTAAATTCCATCCATCACTGTGTTTTGCAGATGTCTAAGAGAGTCGTCGACTCCAATAGCTTATTACCTGGAGCTGCCGGCCTTTGGAACTCTCTCCCTGCTTCCTGTTTCCCAGACTGTACCGACATGCAGAAATTTAACAAGCATCTCGTTGCACAGCTCCAAATTTTGGATGACCCCTAAAACTTTCACCCTAATTCTCAGTAGCCCCTTGCTTTGTTTGGGTGAACTATGTTAAAAAAAACAAAAACAAAACAAAAACAAACTGGGATGATGAGTCCCATCCTTTATTTGTTGATGTTATATATCATATAGTAAAGATTGAAATTTATTCCCAATAGCATATTATGTATCAAGCTGCTTACTTGATGATACTCGTGTTTACCTAGGTAATAAATGGATAATTTAGTCCACGGGGCTGAGAGTAAACAAAGGAAATTTTGAAGTGAAAAAGTCTCATTTGCTTTGTTTATTCCCAGGCCCGGACACTAAATTACACGTTTATTTAACCGTTTTTTTTCAA
This sequence comes from Sepiola atlantica, assembly GCA_963556195.1. Lineage (NCBI taxonomy): Eukaryota > Metazoa > Mollusca > Cephalopoda > Sepiida > Sepiolidae > Sepiola > Sepiola atlantica. The sequence goes on along the minus strand of OY744515.1, from coordinate 242,867,595 downwards.
TTCTATCACTTACACACGACTGTAAACAGAAAAGAAGCGTGATTATACTACATATAAATATATATACTATTACATGCACACACACACACACACACACACACACACACATATATATATATATATATATATATATATATATATATATATATATATATATATATATAAAACATATTTATATTAGAGTAAATTCTTGGAAGTTAACTAAAATAGTGATTGCAGTAGATTGATTGACTTACGAGACTAAAATCTTTCAACGAAAACATTTTTTTTTTCAGTTTTGAAGGTTAAAAGAACTTCCGAGACTATATATATATATATATATATATATATATATATATATATATATATATATATATATATATATATATATATATATATATATATATATATATATATATATATATATAAATAAATCTATAAGAAAGATACAAAAGAATATTAAACATATATATTTATATCTTAAATAATAAGTAATAATACTTCTGAAAATGAATAGTAGTAATGGTTGTGATCTATTGTTTATTTACCTATATCTATAAATCTATTCATTTTCATGTATTTAAATCGATCTATTGATGTGTGTCTCTTATCTATCTTTCCATATATTTATGTGTATGGCTATCTATTGACCGTTTTAGATATGTGTTTGCAAGTCTATCTATCTATCTATTAGTATTTCATATACCCACATAAACTTTTATAAAGAGATATAATTTTTTATGTATCAATTTTCAGTATCCACTTCAACAGTGCTCGATACGTAAGTAGCGCTAGGTAGTAAGCTATGAAAATATAATATCTATCTATCTATCTATCTATCTATCTATCTATCTATCTATCTATCTATCTATCTATCTATCTATCTGTCCGTCAGTCTATTTATCTATCTATCTACCTATCTATCTATATATACATATCTGTCTGTATGTCTGTCTGTCTTTCTCTCTCTCTCTATATATATATATATGTATCGCAGCCTTATTATGTTTCAAGTTTCTTTGTACTTACCTGTACGACCACCATACAAATAGCCAACTAAAATATAATCAAAAACTATATGTGTTTCGCAGGAAAATTGTAGTTATTTGGAAAGTAGTAACATTCCATCCTTGTGGCCCTTCTCTCGCTATATTCCTCCTTTGCCACCTTCTTCTCATCCATCACGTTTCTTGTTTTCGCCAACATTGTAACGTCATATTCCTGCGTAATAGTGGGCCACATTCTTTACTAGTCCCTCTATATCCGCTCGTTCTCATTATAAACACAACATTTACTAATTGGAAGCATTTCGATTAAAAACAGCAGCGGCCAATATTATTAAAAAAGTAAAGAAATTACAGAATACGTTTAATCATATGCTGATTTCAATTAAAATAGTCACCCGCAAACAGATGTTCCGTCGTCTACGACTCATCTTTGTGGGTAGATGTAGCAAGCATATCAACACAGAGATACGATGTAGCAAGCATATCAACACAGAGATACGAAACCCAAATGATCACCAGTCAAGCACTTAATCACCTGCACCAACACTCTTCGCCATTGATGGCAGAGGAAATTCGAGGTCCATATGTATTCTCACTGCTTGCATATAGTTTTAACACGATCTTGGTAACCTAAGAATATTGCATTATAATGAGAGGAAAATATTATTTTGTCTACCAGAGAGATAAACCTACATATATATATATATATATATATATATATATATATATATATATATATATATATATAATAACATTTATATTTATACACAAATATTATTGCTACACATCCAAGGAAATGTTTTAGTCGTACCTTTAAAACAGCAGCGACCCCGCCAAGGCCAAGAAAATACGTGTGTTCTCTAAATTTTCATATTAAAAAGAGAATAATAGTCACGTGACTAGATTAAAAATATTACTTTTGGATCTACCGTAAAACCTTTCTAATATTAAAATTTATACGTCGTTAGTTAAAGGTTAAGTATCTAGAGACATTTCACTGTGTGCATCGCTAAATTTAAAGTGGATCATATTGGTATGATGACATGTTATTATATGGGGTAGGATATATATGTTTGTCTAATAAGATCGCACATCAGAAAAATACGCATGTTTTTTTTTTACAGTAAATGCCGCAAACCTATAGCATTTGCAAAGGAATACGCAATTCATAAGTCTTTTGGTATTTGGAGCTTAGTTGATAACATAATAAAAATTGAATAATCAGAATTTAAAAAAATCTAAACATAAAAAATAAATATAAACAATAGAAAAATAGTAATAAAAACAATAATAATAATAATAAAGAATATTAATAAAGAATAAAATAAAAATAAAATAAAGAATAGAAAATAGAAATACTACTACTAAAAATAATAATTATTACAAATACAATAGATATACTTGTGATACATGGAATTGACCTTGTCAGGAGAGCGTAGTCTCAGGGATTATCTCTCCTTTTTTAAGAGGGCGGTTTAGTATCTGTTCTGTTATCATGAGACAATCAGCCCAGAAATTATATCCTCCTTTCGAAGTAGCACGGTGTATTATCTGTTGTAAAAATACCCCCCGCCCCCAGCAAATGAGACCGATGGGAGCATATTATTGTGAGTATATATAACAATATCGATAACATAACAGAGGCGAATTAAGAAAGCAGATATTGCACACTGACATGGCTTTATATCTGTTATAACACAAATACTTAATACTATAATAAAGACTAGCCAGAATAGCCTCCTTACGGTCGTCTATTTTTGCTAGGCTGTCGCGTCGGAAATGAACGCTCACCAGTAAACCGATGGAGCCCCAGTCATATTTCTTGGGTGGGTAGACATCGATTTCTTTTGTTTCTAACCAAGAATATTTTTAATTAAAAAAAAAAATGTAACACTATAATAAAGATAAGTCTCATTTATTATTTAATATTGGAAATATAAATATATACACACATATATAGGCTGAATAGAGGATCGAAGACGAATATAGGTATTTAGTGGAAAAAGGATATCAGTAAAAAGACTAACTAATTAGAAAAAACAGACTTTATCAAGAATGAAGTCCTCACATGGACGAAATATGTTGAAATAAACCATGCCCATCTGTTAATCTCTTCTTTCTGATTAGTTTGTATTTTTGTTTATATCTTTTTTCCCAGTTTATATCGATACAAATACATATACATATATACACATGCATATAAATACACGTAAATATGCATAAACATATATAGACATATTTACATAGACACATATTCATATGTACGTATACAGTTATAATCACGTTGACGTGTCGGTACTTTTAATTAATTCACCAAAGTTAAGCGACGTTGAGCCTTGTCAGTACTTAGATGGGTGATCGTTTGGGAATGGCAAGTGATATATGTAAAACACAGTGACCTTGCTAGCTGTGGGATAACTTCGAATCCGCAGCGACAACGAACCGTCTTAGCGATACCTGTGATCTGTGTCTACCAAACGGCCGTCCCAGTATGGGTAAAAGGAAGTCCTAAGACAGAACAGTTTATGTCTTATTACACATATTAAAATCAATGATTTAATCATGATTTAATCATGATTTAATCAACATTTATTACATGATATTATTTCTAGAAAATGTCGCAGATTTAAGACTTAAGTTTAAAGGATCTTAAGAAAGAAATTGAAATTCATGGAAATCTTGTCGAATTCGTGTCTCATGACTACGGATCAAATTCGATGCAAATCTAAAAAAAATGAATTTCAAATAAAGGGTAATGATCTTATAATATGCCCCTCCCCCTAACATGCTTTTAAACTACTCTAAAGAAACTGAAATTTGGGGAATATTTATTAATTAAAAACTAATACCTATCGTCAAAATTTCATAAAAATCGGAATTGTCTGAATTTTCACGTCGGGTTTCAACCCCATTTCACCCCCTTTGCATAAAACTAAATTAAACTAAATATAGACCGCATTTAGACTCCTTACCATATCAGCAGTGTTTTAAAATTCACAACGATCAATTAATCAGTTTAGAAATGACTTCTGTACATACAAATATAGAAACATATGCCTTAATTTATATAAATAGAAATATGTCTATTTATAATAAATGATAAATATAATGCTTTTTTGTTCTATATCTATATTAATTGTATTATGCATTTTAGTTCTTCTAATTTTGTCTGATTATCAGCAAGGTAAATTGGTTAATAATTAAAATATAAATATTTTAGACACATTTTTTATATAGTATTGGAAGCCTATGCGGATGTTCGACAATTATACCTGTGTATCTCTGTTATTTTCCATCTCTTTATTTATATATCTACAGTGTGTTTAGAAAGTACATCTCAATTAGTATGAAGTAAAGTAGTTGACCATGATCGAAGGTGACATGTGGGCTCCCATTAAATTAGCTACTACCCCGAGGTGTAGAGGCAGGCTTCTTTCCCCTGATTACCCGATTTACCCATCATCCACACTTTATAATGATGAGTGCTTAGCGAGGGGGTATCAATTAGAAATGTTAAAGTCTTTGATATGACTCGACCGTGGATTGAACCCGGGCCTTTAGCGAACATTCTTACCATTTTGTCAAATGAGTCGCTTATTATCTATTATCGAATATAATTAAAAAGTGTGTACCATTGAGTTTCATTTAGATTTCAATATTGGCGCCAGCATTCGCCACCAGCTTCTCAAGCAGCCTGAAAACCACATCAACTGATTTCACAAGTGAGACTAAAAAACAAAATAAACGAAATCGAAAGTCATGGTACTGCTATACCTATTTGTTCTTTAGTGTCTCACATTACATGAGAAATCTTTCTGGTAAAGGGGGAAGTATTGCTGCTTTCTGGGTTGGCTTTTGTTTTGAGTGGGTTGTAGGTGAAGATGTTCAAACCTCTTATAGTATTCATTATCATTCAACTGCCAACCTTTTCATTCGATTAATCTTTAATCACGATCGTTATCTTAACCTTTATAAATGATGACCTATTAGTAAAACAAAAAGAACAGTGAAATCATTTAAGCAGCTATTGGTAGATGCTAGCGCCAATACTGAATTATAAATAAAACCCTATGTTATAGAGTTATTATTAATAAAAGAGAGTTATTTCCGACAACCCTGTATATCATAGTTTAATGTGACGTAGTGTTTTGTAAGACACGACATCTAACTTTAGATATACATTATGCATATGCATACATGTATAATAATTTTCCCCACTGCTACTCTCTATTGGAGCCCATAATGTATCTTTTCATAAGCGGCCATTTTGGGCTTACATGACGCAAGCTCTCCCCCCCCTAATGCTATCGATTACCCCCACACCTTCCACACTTAACTTAATTTCTCCAACTGCTACCATCTATTTGGGCTCATATTTTATATTTTCATAAGCGGCCTTTTGGGCTTAACTCCTTCTACTGCAACTTTAAGTCACAGACTGACGAAACTGTTTCAAATATTTGTACTTGTGTGTTGTTTATTCACACCATTCATCCAGAGGAATTCTTGAAATAAAGATGAAACGTTGATGAATACATAAATACATTTTTAGTTTCCCTTTTTTCATTTTCAATTCCATTGGAATATTATTTCCATTTTTGTCATATATATATATATATATATATATATATAGTACGAAAATATACTTCTGCTAAGAAGCTATACTGAAAAGTTTGTGTTTTGTTCCAAAAATGCTCTAATTAAGGAAACGTTTATATGTAACTTCTTTTCTATGAATGTATTTTCATATTTCTAAGCTCTATTCATCTATTGAGTAAGTACTTATATATACCTACACACACACACACACACATATATATATATATATATATATATATATACATATATATATATATATACATATATATATACATATATATATACATATATATACATATATATACACATATATTACATATATATACATATATATATATACACACATACATATATATATATATACACATATATACATATACATACATATATATATATACACACACATACATATACATATATATATATATATATACATATACATATATATATATATATATATATATATATATAGTATATTACTTGTTAAGTCTACTCACTGAGCTATACTGACCGATAAAATGTAGAGTATAAAATAAACAAGAACACAACAGAAACCACGTGATTATTTAGTGACGTAACTAATGCGTTCATCCTAATGTAATTGATCGTTTCACTTGTGTAATACAATGATTTAAAGATTAAGTTAATGTATGTTTAATTGTTAAGAATTAAAGTTGCGCATTCTTAGGGATGTTAAAAATAGACTGTCTAAAAGCTCTAATGCAAAGTTACGAATACGTTCGTAGAACACTCTTGGGTAGTCTTCTATCTGTGCTCGCTTCTAGGTACATATAGATCTAATTTCCTTAATTATTTGACAATGTCCGTTGGCCGAGTAGATATGGCGACTGCTTGCAGATTCTAGATTAACTCTGTAAACCGGGTTCGCGCCTCCCGACTGTCTGAAATTGTTACTTTCCTGTACTGATGAAAGCAATCAGCTTGAAACGCAAGCGTCTATAAGTTTTAATAATTTAATATTATATATATATATATAAAAGTGAAAGCATTTTTCATTTATCACTCATACATCATCATCTAAAATAGTTGATGGTATTTAAATCAATAAGGCAACCTAGTCTTTAGGAATACTGTCTATAAACTACAGAGGAAATACCATTGACAGTCATAGATATGTCTAGTTAAAATAACTACTTTTAAAACAGTCTATAATTTCTTAATGTTAGGTGGTAGTCATTCGTAATTTTATCGTTCTATTTGTTCAATGTATATGCAATAATTAATTCAAATGATTTAATAAAAAAGGATAAATAATTAAACCTTTCTAAAAATATTTGCTGTTTAACTTTCAGACATGGTAATTTTAATTAAACTACAAAGAGAGATATACGAGGCCAGAGTTAAAAAGAGAAGGTGATTGACTGACTGCCCTACCCCCCTCTCTCTCAGTATCTTCCTCTTCCTCTATCTGGTTAGCGACGTCATGTTGAGAAATGCAGGAGTTGACACTGCTCTTAACCTTATCCGTCGTAAAGTAATTAGTTTACTTTACGACGGTCACGTCCCAATATGTTAGCGGTCAACATTTCTTTTGTTTTTAAATTCAATGAAAAAATTGTAATAAAAAAAGAGCACACACGATCGCACAGCCGAATTGATCGCCTCTTCCTTTTAATCTCTTGACGCTATTTTATTAAAAATAAATAAATTTATGTTTCTGAATTATTTAGATAAGGATTGATTATTCGGACTACTGTTCGCATCTTGAGTGTTATTCTCACAGCGTTTCCACCAGAACGTTGTGGGAAAAACACTCACTATGAGAACAGTTATCCGAATAATCCAAATAATTTAAATAAATTTCTATTAAAATTACCAAAATGTTAATATTTATTTATATGAATAAATGTTCATGTTTATCTGCTGATTCTCTAAGTTAACCTCTATATGGAATATTGTTCTTAAAAAATAGCGCAAAAATCTATGTACTTATCTGGTAGGGTAAAAAAAGACAATACACCAAAATTTATGGAAATTCATTCAGTATTTCTATTTAAAAGTGTTTACACTAAACGCTTTCTCTTCGCCATTTTCTGGAATTATTAAGGTCAAGGGAGATAATTAAAACTTAATTCATTTAAAAATCGTAGTAATGCTGGATAGAAAGCGTTTACCGATGAAACTTGAATTTACTTTTTTTAAAACAAAAATACTGGATTGATTTCTGTAGGCTTTAGTGTACTGTCTTTTTTATTCCAACAGTTAAGCAAATAATAAAAAATGTTGGGCTATTTTCTTTTTAAGAGCAATGTTCCATATAAGGGTTTACCTGAAAAATCACCGTTTATCTAATTATATTAATAAATGGTAAAGTTTGCGTCCTATGTTTACAACAAACTGATGAATGAAATGTTTATTCTTTAACATTTTGGTTTCAAGTAGCGAACTTTGCGAAGCGATAGCCAGCTGGCAAAACCATATATACATATATAAACATGTGTGAAAAATATATGTGTATGTGTCTCTATCTGTCTGTCTGTCTGTCTGTCTCCCTCTCTCTCTCTCTAATATATATATATATATATATATATATATATATATATATATATATATATATATATATATATATATATATATATTAATACACACTATACATGAGTTTGATCTTCCATCTATTCCTCAATTTTCCCCAAATACTGGAAACTACACGCTGAAGGTTAAAGATACCAAATATGACCGGTTCCAAGTTCTTTGTGGGTCACACTATCAAAACATTTTGTATTTCAACTTGAGTTTCCAGCGTTTTCATGCAACCGAAGGTACCGATGGAAGATCAAAGTTATCTACAGTGTCCATTAAAAATACATATCCTCCTATACAAGTAATTGAGGACTCTAGTGATTTCTCTTATAACACTAACTTACACTATACATTAGGAAAGGAAATTAATTCATCGTATAGATTGTTATACATGCACATAGACATCTATTAGTTTACCCGAAATTGTTTGTATAATCTATGATGCAAATATGTTTCCATTCCAAGTACATTTATATAAAAGAGGAAAAACTCAATTTATTAAGGTCGTTAATATAAAAAAAACGTTCATGCTCAAAATAAACTTGAAAATTACTTACCTCGTTTGACATTAGTCCCGTTTAAGTTTACTGGAAGAGAGAAACATGAAGTAACAGTAATAATTATTCCAAGAGTCTCATTTAAAATGCATGGCTTTTTAGAAAAATCGACTTGTCCATTATGTCTGCGTAAAAACACGCTCTGTTTGCTTAGATTACAAGATGAATATTATTGACCCATTATTGATTCTAAACACAACCGTTATACTCAGAACGAAGATGTACAGTCAGTGAATCAGAAGTAGCGGGCGGTCAAAATGAAACATACTTATCAACGTAGTCGAAGTAATGTAGTGAACAAGATATTTATACGGTTATTATTTGAAGTAAAACATGTTTTGGCTGCCCGATTACTTCTGACTCACACTGTATATATTATATACACCCATATACGATTTCACGCTCTTAGCGATCGTCAGACTCCCTAAAAACACGAACTAAAACGCGATCCTTTATTTGCTTCGTTTACGTTCGGCATCCGCGTAACGATACCGCAAATATTAACTGCTTGTCACTGGAAACTATCTCAATTGTATAATATATATATATATATATATATATATATATATATATATATATATATATATTCCATAAGAAGATTTACAGAAGTGTTTCCGACAGTGGATGGATCGCTGGGCTAAGTGTATGCAAGCATAAGGCGCCTACTTTGAAGGGGATCAGGGTCCCAGCCCCGTCAAGTATTTGAAATATTATTTCTGGCCTAAGGTCGGATACCTTTTCGACAAGCCTCGTATATATTTCATCTTCAGCCACTTAATGTATAATATCTTTTTCATTTAAAATATATTATCAATTAATATTGATTATGTAATAATATTCAGATGCGGGTGTGTAAAGATAGGGTTGATATGGTAAATCAAAAGTTAAGTAGAGCTGAATTTTATAATTAGATTTCGAGCAAGAGCTACGTGTCAGGGCAGTTACGTCACAGAGATAATACACCGCCATTCTTCTGTGGCGAATGTAGCAGTAAAGATATTTGTTTTTCAACTGAATGAGCAAAAACGACAGTTGAGTTTTTATAGCTACTGTCTCCCAATCATGGGTAGTTAGTTGGAGGTGTATACGTATACATTAATAATAATAATAATAATAATAATAATTATTATTATTATTTGCTGACTTGCTTTTTCACACGAGTTATTATAAGTTGATTGCTCACTGGCAATAACAAGTTGTGTTCCCTGGTGCCTGAGTTACAAATGACTTCCCTGATTTCCAGCACTTCCCACTTCTTTTGATAACTATTACAAATCACTTAGCGTAATCGCAACACCCGTTTACCATTGATTTATCGCTAGTAACGATCGTTATCTTCTCATGAATTTAAGTTCTAAACGGCCTTTCGCAAGGTTCCAGTAGTATCTGCATCTTACTAGTAGAGGTCTGCTCAGTGCTTTTAATTTTCGTATTTTTTTTATCCTCTTCAACCCTTCACAACAGTTTTCTGTGGTACCAGTTAAGGCTTGTGTCACCACATGCATGTGTGTATGTCTGTGAGTTTGTGCGTTTATGTCCAGTTTATGATGTGAGTGCGAGTGGATCCACATTGTTGTAATTATTATCAGTATTACTAGTACTAGTAGCAGTCTTTTTAAATCTATATTTTGATGCCCCACGAACAATAATATGTCGATCTTTAATCTTTGGAAGTTAGGTACAATTCAAACCACAGTATTCACATGTTTATATGTAGCGAACTATTTTCTTTCTCACGAAATGCTGACACTCGAAGGAACCTCCTCAAATAAGACATATTTAGAGGGGCACGTGTATTCAACATTTTAAGGGAGAGTCACGAGAAATTGTCCACACTAGTTACATAATATATATATATATATATATATATATATATACATTTCTTATTTTTATTACACAAGCGGAGACGGAGAAATACCTGGAATAGTACCCAGGCTCCGATGTAAAACGCCTGTGTCCCGACTTCTGACGTCTTGGCACCGAGCCACTGGGGGATGAAGGCCCCCGTGTTCCTGGTCGACAACCTTCTAAGAGCAGATGACGTGAACAAAAATATCAGGTTTACAAATTTTATATTTTTATATTTAAAAAATATATATTACTACACACCGTATTATTTACGAATAGATTGACGCATTCTGTTACGTTTCGTCTTGTATTCCATTGGTGTCAGCACAGAGATTCACGCTGCAATGTGGTCAGTGTGTCACATGACAAACTCTGAAAGATGGATATGTTCGTTTTGTTTATGACCTTTGCGTGGTAGATTCGGGTAGATAGGTTTTAGTCTAGGGCAGTGTAAATAAATCTCTCTATTTCTAGTTTTAAGCCCAGAGAATTGTAACCACTGATGCATTCTGATTCAAAAGTGGATAAAACTATATTATTATTCTATCGACTTTGTAACAATCCCTTCAGTGGGCCGGGGCCAATGGTCTGAGACGATCGAAAGATTGCTGATTTGTTACTAAGCTTTGTTTACAATAAAAAGTGCAACCAAACGAATTAAATAAAAAATATCCAGATATAAAAATAGAAAGAAAGATCAGTCAGGTTTTAGTGGAGAATGTTTTATTTTTATAATAATGAGTTTTGCCAGTCGATATATTTTTAGGTTTTCTTTGGGAGATTTCCAAAGTGTTTTTCTACTATTTTATTTAGCATGCTTACAGCTCCGTGTTTACCTAACGAGAAACTAGGGTGAAAACCTCTTCAAATAGTAGATTCATATTCTCGCTGATCATATTGCACGCCAGAATCAAGTCTTATCGCATCCTCCGCTGTTCAAGTGAGAATATTCTTTGGAGTCAATCTTTGTAGGTAAGCGTGGACAGTTTTATTACCATCTTGGTTGACAACCGTTGAACTCGATCCACGTATACGATATCCTTTTGTGGATAAGGATGTGCTGCATGGATGGCATACTAAAGAATGGTCTGTACTAGAAGTATGTATAAGGGATATAAAAAGCTTGCGAAATGATCTCCGGATCAGAAAATGAGAATGAACAGTCAGTCATGATCAACATTGAGCTGTATGTAATAGTAGTTAGAAATATTTAGGCAGATTAAGAAGGTGTTGTGAAAGACGCACAGTGGTTACAAGATGGCAGCGAAAGAGAGAGGTATATCAATTATTAATAATTTTGCCCATCCTATCTAGGTGTGCTCCAAATGCAGAAGTGCGTAGTTGTAGTATATTATTTAACGAGGATGAAACTAAGTCTTATACATTCATAACTGTTATGGTTTTAGCTGATATAACTATTTCAGGAATAAATGGACTTAGCCAGACACAATCAATACAGTTACGACTAAACGTCGTGGCAGCAATTAGTGGCAGTTATGGCTCTAGAATCATGACGCGTACTTCTGTAACATACTTTTATTAATACACTTTTGTTAACTATACCACTGTGTTCGTCTTGATAATTACCGGTCTGCAAGGCCACGAAAATAACTGAAACTTAGTGGACAAATCAGTCATAGACTGAAGTTTATTTCTAACATATATGGTTGCATTGCAGAAAAGATTGTGAATTTTATTAAGGATTCCATAGTAGCATTTTTGAAGATCATCCTGTTACGGTAAGTAGAAGAAATCAACAAAAAAACGAATTACATACTAAGCCAGGACACCTTCGCCACATAATTGAGAACAGAACTTCCGCCACAGGTTGTTTCATTGTGTCAACATACGGTTATACTGAAGTACTTGCTAAACGAATTTTCGAGGCTATAATATTTTGAAAGGACGTTTCGTTTTTCTACCATATATAGCGATTAGTGTGACTAATTGGGAATACCAGGGTATTCTCAATTAGTCACTCATTTAATACAGGTCAGGTTCAACATAGAACTGTGTGTCGATTTGGTTATGCTTTAAGTGGACATATTTTCTTGCTTTGGATCTGTAAATATAAATATCTTGTACATACATATTTTCAGAGATCGATCTGTTCGCGAAAAATTAAGCAACAAATTATTTTAATGGTTTTGAAACATTTACTTATATTATGTTTTCTCTACTCGAATATGTTGGAACTCTATGTGGAGTATATTATAGTGCACTATTAAATAATCTTTAAATTCCATAATTATGTTGACAATATTAACATTTATTATATAAATGATTTATGTTCTCAAAGAATATCGATTAGTCGTACGTTTTACTTCAATAAGTTTCATATAAATGTTTAATTTTCTGACTATTTTTAAAAGTTTCTGTCTCTCCTGTTTTCCATTTCACTGTTCTCTGTATTGTACATCGTGGCCTTCTTCTCGGTGGCGGTAATTAGCCACTGTGTATTTTGTATGATGTATTTCTGTAGTCTTTTAATTTCGTCGTCCACAATACTAATCGGTCACCTTCCCAAATCCTTTCTTTTTTGTATAGAGTCGTTAAACATTAATCTTTCGGGCGTAGTCCTTTGTACACAGTGATTAGTTTTTCTGATTCTATTACCGATATATCTGAGCTATTTGTGTGTCCAGTATATAAAGGTATCTCATCAGGCGACATAAATTGGTTTATCTATGGTTATCTTAAAATATATATATATCCATATATAGTCAAAAGAAGCTTGAGTCATTAAAAAAAATGTAAAACGCAGTTTAAATCCCCAGACAAACTAACTAAATCCAAGATATTGCAGACTTAACATTCGTTGGAAAATTAATAAATGAAAAAATATAAGTAAAAAAAAAAAAAAAAAAAAAGGGGGGGGGTTAATTATCTAAGAGTGAAACAAAAACAGAAGACCTTAAGCGTCTAATATTAACACTGGGATCATCAGCTGTTTACCATGTAACTGTTTCGGAGATTTAAAAACAGGACAGTTATATTATTCATGGCTCTCCAATGGTACTGATTATACGACCATTTCCCCAATAATCAAGTGTCGAAATAATTCAGCTTAAAATATCACTAATATATACATAAATAAATAATAATAATGATAAAATAATAATAATAATATATTACCCTTAAGACTACCGTATGATATAGTAATTTGCATATCAAATAACATTAATTATAACAATAATAAAAAAAATAAAAATAATTATAATACTATCTAAACATTACATCCAAGATATATATCTATATATATATATATATATATATATATATATATATATATATATATATATCTGCTAAAAAATATATGTCCTATTATTTGAGAACTGAATACAGATTAGATCCGTGTGATTATATCACGTAATTTCTTAGTTGAGACGTTGCAACACGCCAATCTTGGAAGTTCCAACTAACCCCATTCATTAATATTCTCAATACCGAAAGTATGCACGGTGATAAATAGAATAGTTTATCAGTTTATAGTCCGATTTCAATTAATGTATGTTAAATAAAAAGTAAAGAAAACTAAACATCCATGCTCTGCTTTATTTCAACAAGGAACACATCTTCTTTAAGAGGATATAACTGCATAAACCGTTTCTGTATGGAAGAACAACTTCTGCACTGACTCGATACTAATATATGTGAAAGCTTACAACAACACCATTAACCACATGACATAAAGTTCTAATTGGTTTTTCCGTTTCAGATAAAATGTCAATGTTTCAACAAAACCACCCTTCCGACTAACCCTCACCCCTCGTTGTACATGAATCAAATCAAATTAAATCAAATCAATTCCCAGTAACATTTTATTTCTATCTTCAATTACGAACTGAGATAACGTTTTCTATATTTTTGATTGTTTGATGCGAATTCGTGAATATTTCATTCTGATTTGTTTTTACACAGAAACACACACACACACACCCATATACACGTACATTATATTTTGATTTAATTCTGATTCACAGTTTGTTTGTCTGGTTCATATGATTACATTTTAAATATAGTTGTCGTATTGACTACAGTGTCTATGTCTATCTGTCAATTTCCAAATAATCACATATTTATAACACTCCGCGTCAGCGCGTATCCGAATGAAATGGTCACAAGGTGTGACTCCACATTCGTTAAATCTTCTAAATTATGGCTTCAGCAATAAATTACGGGTGTAGCAAAAATTTCGTAACTTTTATATTCACTTTAAAAACATCATAAACTGTTTGATTCTTTAATAGGACAGATTAAACGGTTCAGCTTTAAATGATAATTTTGTTGAGTTGGAATGTCGGAGTTATCTCGCTTGAATTATATTACAGTTTTCTCCCCTGAATTATTTTGGACAATGTTAGAGAAATGCGTACTACTTTTTTAAGGAAGTTTAAAAAAACTTGTTCCACGCTTGTCCGAAAATTCAGAACGAGGGTCTATATTTCTGGCTGGTCTGTCAAAGCCATCGGACGTGGTCCTACTAGCTGCCACCATTACATTGTGTTTACAAATCCAGACCCCAACATGTTTTCTAGTAGTAGTAGCATGGGATTGAAGAAACACCACAACGAATTAACTGACGTTCACTTATCTATCACTCACGCATACTGTCTCTATCTATGACCCTGGCAACACATATTTCGTTCATTTTGTATTTGCAACTTTTATGTATTCTCTCGTTAATAATTACATATATGGTTTTACCGCTTTTCATATCATAATACGTACTATCTTTACATGTTTCGTAGCCGCGTTTTACATTGTTCTTTCACATAAGGTTTATCTGGGAGTAAATGTGTATATTTGTAAATCTAACTGTTTCTTTAGTATGCTCCATTTTATCTTTTTTCTGACACCTATGTGCTATCCATAATAACACAACAAACAAAATTGCGACATCGTGCCCGGGACAGATGTACACGAACACGTGTTTTCTAAAATCTGAAAAGCTAAGATATAACATATTCGTTAGTATAACAACACAGAAAGAATCAAAAGAACACGCTAACTAGTCAGACAATTCTCAGATGTAATACTGTTGTCACATATGAGGAGGTGCCGTTCAAAACATTGTTTCTTGCCTTGACAAAGTAAAAAATCGACTTCGCAATTTAGTGGGGGATGATCTATTCGCTTTTATACAACCCATTCCCCACAAAAGAGATGTTGCTAGTCTTTCTCTACTCTATCGTTATTTCCAGTGAAGTTTCTCGTCTGAACTACACATCTCTTGTTCATCCTTGCAAGTTCGAACCTCACCTGAGCAGCCAGCCTTGTAACCTCTTCCTTCCCAATTGAATTTTTTTTTTAACATAGTTGACCACAAACAAGGCAGGCCGCCGCCGTAGAAGTAAGGGGCTACTGAGAAAAAGGGAGAAGGTTTTTTCGGAGGGGAGGCAACCTAAATTGGGAGTTGCACAGCGAGATCTCTGTTTACATTAGTTTTAAATTTCTGCATGTCAGTACCGTCGGTGAAACAGAAAGCAAGGAGGGAGTTCCAGAGGCCAGCAGCCTGAGGAAAGAAGCTATTGGAGTAGAAAGCTCTCCGCCATATGGGGACCTTCACAGTTAATGGATGGGATTTAGCTGATTGTCGAGTTGGTCTAGTGAATTTACGTCGAGGGGGCACAAGAGTAGCCAGTTCATCGGACCATAATCCATTGAAGTATTTGAAGGTGTACCTTTTGGCTAGCCTTTTTGGTGTCCACACGATCGAGCGCTGGTGGCGGGGTTTCTTTCAAGCATGGTTTGTCTTGAAGTGATTCTACCTTTCCCTCCTTTTTATTATTATTATTAGCTCTTTACATCAAGCGGATATATGCCTAGTCTGGAGCGACTACTATAAAAAGGATGTATTTACTTCCCTCGCACAGAGAGAGATGTGGCACAAGGCCGGAAGGTTGCGAGCCCATGCCAGCGCACGGGAGCTGGTACTCTGTTACCCCTAAAAATTTGCCAGACCAACCCCTTCAGCATTTCCCGGTGAAGATACTTCAGGCAGTTAACTATAAACTAACTTTTTTCCAAAACGAGAAGGTGAGGCATGGGAGAGTCGACCTCCTAGAGGTAAACAAAACAAATACCATAGCCTAACATTGATTATCGAGGACGGCTCCTCAACTGGTATGATTGGCTGAAGAAAGGGTCGTAATATTTTCGCTCTATAAATCCATGGAGCCTAAATACAGGTAATGTTTTAGTGGATTATATTTTTTTTTATTATTCGAGACAATCATTTTGAGTTATATTAATCGAAGATAAAATTAGAAAGTTTGTCGTTTTTGTCCATAAGAAATCAGATTATTAGAAATATGTAACTGAACTCTGAGAACATTGATATAAAATGTTATGCTTTCATATTAATTACTATTTGTATTATTTATGTTCAATTGAATCTATGTATAGGATTAATTTTTAATCAACAGAAAATATACATGCTTCAATCCTGTTTCTATATGTTTTTGTATCAGTGTTGACGTCTTTACCAAAAAATAAACATTTCAATCTCATGATGCATGTAGCAACAATAGAAGTGCGATGATAAAACAACACACCATTTCTGTAGATGACTATATATATATATATATATATATATATATATATATATATATATATGTGTGTGTATACATATATATGTATGGATATACATATATATATACATATATATGTATATGTATATGTATATACATATATATGTATGTATATACATATATATATATACATACATATATATGTATATGTATATGTATATACATACATATATATATGTATATATATATATGCATACACATATATATATATATATATATACATATTTATTAATGAATTTTATTTTACGTACATAAAAGAAATCAATGGACACGTGTTTCTGGCTATGAGCCGTCATCAGCATAGCCGTCATCAGCATAGCTGGCAGGGATCGAAACCTCAATGTAATTGTCTATTAGCCTGATCTTTTACCCCCGGACCGAGACGCCCTGCCTGATTTTATGTACGATTTTCTGTCGTTTATGATGTTAAGTAGCTTTGTTATTGTTTTTACTTGCGACAAGATACCGGTTTGTTGATTTTTAGATTCTTTTCTGCTTTCTTAGCGCCCAAGAATTTTAAGAGTACTGCATACAATCGCTCAGACTATAGAAATTACATCGAGGTTTCGATCCATACCCAAGGTAGCCATGCTGATGACGGCTCATAGGCAGTAACACGTGTCCATGGATTTCTTTAATGTACGTGAAAATTAATTTATAAAATAATCAATTAATGAATATATATATGACACGTCCGATTAAGGGCGATTGAATACAGCACTCTGCATATTCTAGGCCGCTTAGGGAGCGAAAACATTCTAAAAATATACAATAAAACGCTTCTATACATGCATATATATATATATATATATATATATATATATATATATATATATATATATATATATATATATATATATATATATAGTGAATGCTTTTATTCCAAAGGTTCTTCCTGGACTTCACCGACCGAGTCGGATCAAGGAAAAACTTTCTGCCTGATGAGACCTCAGCTCTCAATAGCTGTAGATCGATAACATCGACATGCCAGTGTAGCTGACCTTGTACATGTTTGAATAAAAGCATTCACAATACAGCTCTATGTCTTTATTGAGCACTCTTTTGTAAGCCAGGTTTGATTCCCTTTGGATTTCTACCCTGTGGATTTTTACTCTACCTGGACTACTATATATATATATATATATATATATATATATATATATATATATATATATATATATATATATATATATATATATATATATTAAATATGTCCTAAAAGAATGCCTTCCCTAATAACTGAAAAAATAATTCAACGAAGAGAACAGTTTTCCAACAACATTATGCATAAAAAAGAGTCTGTAACCTAATAGGTCCTGCACTGTCTACCAAGCTTCAACCGCTGTCCCATCGCCGTAATGTTGAATCATGTGCTTGTTTTACAAGTACTTCGACAAAATTTCCCCCTATAAACTTACTGCACTTGTACCCCCTCAACGAAAATACCCCCGACCAATCTGACGTGCAGAAAAATCGTATCATTAACTGTAGAGGTCCCTGAATGCCGGAAGGATTTCTATTGTAATAACTTCTTTCTTAGAACAGCTTGCTTTTGAATTCCTTCTCTGCTCACTGTCTCCCCGACTGTACGAACATTTAAATTTAATGTAAACTAACATCTTGCTAAACAAATCTCTACTTAGGATGATCCATATAAATCTTGCCCTAATCACAGTAGTCTCTTACGTCTCAGTGGCAATATCTCTTGTTTAGGTAAAGAAAAGTAAAAAAATCTATCTTTCTAACGAACAGAAGATATATATATATATATATATATATATATATATATATATATATATATATATATATATATATAGAGAGAGAGAGAGAGAGAGAGAGAGAGAGAGAGAGAGAGAATAAAAAGGAAATACATTTTCACTGTAGAGAGGAGTGTGTAACATTAAATACTAGCATATACACCCAAAGTGCCAAAACTTTCGAAATAAGGTTGATAGAAAAAGAGAAACATAATTAGCCATCGAATACAAAATCGCGTATTAAAAACTATTTCTATAACATATGTGAACATATATGAAAATACAACATTTATCAAAAATTGAAAATATATAATTCTTATGAATCCTAAACTTGCAAACTATTTTACAATATTTAACGACATATCTGAATAATTATAGATACAAATTCGGGGGTATTTTATATTCGTACATATAGAGTACATCTGACAATGTATTATTAAATCTTTCAAGAAAACACTGTCAGACTGTATATGAATCTTTAGTAGTTTTTATCATTGTCGATAATTGGTGGTATGTCTTAAGAACTTAATAATAGCAAGATGACTGCATACATATATTATTATAATTTGTTATTTTTAATTTTCTATTACAAATATACATTATACAAGGAACATATCTAATTTATATAATAAATTACGTATGTGTTTATATTTATATATGCGTATGTACAGGATTTACCCTTAAACCGATCATTATGGATATTTGAACACGGCTGCAGGGCATAAGGGGTTGTAATATAGGTTTATTTAGTTTACTTTAGTTTTATGCAAATGGGATAAAAATAGAGTGGAATATCTTCGTAAACATTTTGATACCTTCGGTTTTTGTGAAATTTGAACAATAACTATCAGACATAAATTTCATCTATAACAAGTATTCCTAAATTTCAATTTCTTCTGGAATAAGGATTCTAGACAAAAGGTGAAGGTGTACGACATTATATCTTCATTCGTAATGGGACATAACATTTGTACCAAATATTTGTTTTCGAGGAAAACATTTCAGCTTTGGCCGGGTGGTTCTAGACGTCGGGATTTGAGTTGTAAAAATACTCGGAATCCGGGGGTTCGAATCGCATGACCAATAGTGAATAGGAATATCTCTATGCTCATGAGTCTTGATTATAAAGGACGAAACGTATACGTACATAGATAATAAACAAAACAAATATTTATATATATATATATATATATATATATATATATATATATATATATATATATATATATATGATGGACTCTCCCGTCGATTTCGACGTATGAGTGCCCCGCCTGGGCCTGCCCACGCGTGAATTTGTAATTGCAAGGGTTGCGCAATCCACAACAACCGCTCTCCTGAGTCGGCATTGCTTGATTCCAATGGCAAGTAGTAATACAAGACGACTGGAAACAATGCCGAAATAAGCAGAGAGCACATACAGCACCTGGTATTCCCAAATGGTCATCCATTTAGTACTGGCCAGGCACGACGCCGCTTATATATATATATATATATATATATATATATATATATATATATATATATTAGTGCATATGTGAGAGTATGTCAATAAAAACTGTTACTATAAAAAAATTCATGTGATGATGATTTCCAGACTATGTTCTTGAACACATCTATCATCTGCTGAAAGTAATACCTCAACATTACGATCAAGTATTTATTTCTGAATATCACGAAAATGAATCAGTTTTTATACTGTTGAGACGGCAATCTAAAGGCGTCAGTAGGTACAGCTATGCATAAAATGTAAGTATAATTTATATTAAAAAAACATCCCCAAACCCCCAAACCAATTAGCATAGTGCACAAAGCGGAGACTATACGAGATATGTAGGGGAAGGGCCTGTAGACGAGATGTTATAGCACATGTCTTTGGGCTGGACGACCCGGGTTCGATCCCACTCACGGCATGCGAATTTTCGGGTCTGAAAACTCCCTCTGTCCACCCAGCAGTAAATGGATACCTGACTAAAACTCGGGGAAGGTTCAAGGCAGCGGAAGACGAGGGATGGGCTCCGCTGTGCCCTAGACACGGTTATTCTTAACAAATCCCCGCCGCTACGGCCATGGGCAGTGTGCGATGTCGGCAACGACACTCGTGCGCGTCCAGGCTACGCGACCTTTACCTTTACCTTCATACGAGATAGAATTAATAAAACTTACTCATACATTTATGATAAATATCACCCAACCCACAAAAAGAAGAAAAAAAGAAAGAAAAATGTTTCAGGCTCCCATGATGTAAAAATACCATTTATTCACTTGAAAAACATATATTTATTACTCAGCCCCTTGTTTTCTTACAATAATATATTAATCCACCGTTTAAGAAAATCTTTAAAACTTTCTGATTCTATTTCCAATAATAAGTATCAAAATAAAACACCGAAAACCTAAGATAATACTTAGAATTTTATATTTATTGAATAAATCACATAATATTCCCTATTTTTGACAATGTCATTATTTTCATATGTGCGTTTTTTTTATAATGTTTGAATTCTGGGAGATATTGTGAATTAATAGCTTTAATGTAACCGAATACAATATCATAGCGCTACGTCACTTTCTTATGAATAATATTTCAGAGGTAATTCATGTCCGAATATTCAAATCATATAGGCAGCCATCTTTAAAACAATGTTGCCAATAATTCTCAACTCTTTGAATTAAACATGTATCCACCTTTCAGATCAGTGACCGATTGAGAACGTTGGAAGGAAATAAAACTGTTTAATATGACCAATTAACCGAGACAGTGTTCTCTTAGCACCAGGAATTGCATTCATTTTAAATCATAGAATTTACAAGTACAAAAGATCTGCATGTCTTTGTCTGATGACATTTCGTTAAATAAAGCATTCCGATGGTTTGTATGGATTTCACATATTGTGCACACCTTATTTATTTTGAGTATATGCTCAGATGTTTATGTATTAATAGATCATTAACATCTCTTTACAATGACGTATTTGAAAGGTCGTTAAGTTCACGCACTTTGAGTTTACCGTCTATCTAGGAAATATTGCACACGACTAATGTGTATTAGCGCCTGGAATACCACATTTTTTTAGCTAATATGCTTTCTACATATGATTAAATACATATATTGACAAAAGTTAACTTTTTTGGTGGATTGTTCTCAGTTACTTTCCAGCAAAATGTAATCATTTATATTCTAAAAAAATGTTTATCTCTCGTAAAAATCAGAATTTTAAACAGATGTCTGGTCATCGCATTAAATTTTAATATAATTAGATTTGTAGAATTTAAAATTATCTTAAAGTATATATAATACTGAAATAGAGAGCCTTTCTGGATTTATACTGAGCCTAATTTAAAAATCATAAATAATATAATTGGTGAAATTAATTACGATTTATATAGAATTGTGGTATATATGACAAATTAATTGTTTTAAGCTATATAGTAATACATCGGTAGAAATGTATTTGAAAATGCATTACTATGCTCTCTATAACCTTAATTTGGGCATTTTTAGAAATACACCTAACTCAGGCTGACATAAAAAGCGATAACGGTATCAGTTCCAAATCTTCGAGGTTTATACAAGATTTTAAAATATTGTGAAATAACTGAGAATTGTGACGTACTTTGGATTACAGAAATATACCAACTCTTCATTATAGTAAGATACTTATTTGGTGTTGCCCCTTTTTACTTGTTTCTCCACGAAGGCAGAGTTAGACCCAATGACAGTTTTTAATGTGGAGAAACATCAGATACCCCGAAAGAGTCAATCTGGATTATGCAAAAATAAAATTGTCTAATTCTATAAGGATTTCTCTTTCATAGATCGAGGATAGAAAATATGAAGTATAGTGTCAGAACAAATACTACACTCGCTCCTCATTCATTTTCATATAGTAGTTAGTGTATTTATTGCTCAGTATTTGTAATTTAAGATAACATGATGAGACTAAATTCCAATAGAACATTAAAACATATTGATTACAATAACCGGCCAATAGCATTATCCACAATTGTAATGAAGACATTTCACAGATCTGGCTTTTAGCTCTCTTGCACAAGAAAATTGTGTTTAAGCAGATGACAAAAAGAGAGTATTTCAAATATTGATTTTTCAAACAAATAGGCATTGGCCATTTGAAGAAATGCACATCTATACTCTCGCGTGCATATGAACGTGTGTGTTATATTTATCTCGTTAGAAATAGATGGAATATCTCTTAATACTCATGTATGAGCCCAGACACTTTCTGAAAGCACCTGGAAAATATTGCACACACCTGAAAGAAAGAAAGAAAGAAAGCGATAGAAAGAAAGAGAGAAAGAGAAAGAAGGAGATTAAGAGACTCATTTTGTATTTTGCTTTTTTATTGTTAAAAAGATTTAATTGCCTTTGCAAACTCGCATTGAAGTAATCTTAGCTGAGCTAAATAATTGACACAAGTCACATTTTTTTCAAAAAATAAGCGTAGTTATAATTTGCCAGATGTTGCAGGATAAATAATTTTGATAGTTTATTTAACTTATGATAAACTTCAGTCTCATATAAGGTTAGATATGTGTTAGATTAGTTTGACACGGCGACAAAATGGACATATTATAAGTTTTATTTCATTTGCAAACTAAACTTTATTGAATAAACATGTAACTTAAAGGTCTTGTAGAAACGGGTACACATCCGCTGTGGTGATGCTACATCAAAGAACGAATCAAAACTTAGTAAAATGTTCCAGCAATTAAGATAAATAAAATGTACATGATAACCCAAAATAAATACAATCCACCCACAGAATCGTTAATAAATTCACAATCCTGTCTGCAATCCAACCATATTTAGTAAAACTAAACTGCAGTCTATGCCAAACATTTCCACCAAGTTTCACTTATGAATTTCCAACCGTCTTTGTTCTATTGCTGTTCAATTATATGCTCCAAATTTGCATCGCCGTGTTGTAAGCACACATGGATACAACTGATTTGTGCCTTAATGGTCGTTTGCTTCAGTTCAAGAATAGACATTATATTTGAGAAAACTGTAAAAATAAATAAGTCAAGAGATTCTGTTGATGTTGAGACGCTCACAAAATATGCTCAACTATCATTGAATCGCTATAAAACAAAGACTGGTGGACATTCATGTCTGAGACTTGGTGGACAAGTTAGACATATATATGGTTGGGTTGCAGAAAGGATTGTGGATTTTATTAAAATGGTTGGAATATTTGGAGGATCACAATATATTTGAATATGAAATTATCGTTATTGTTCTTATCGACAGTAAAAACAATTTATCAAGAACATGGTCACCTTAGGCTCCATAAAAAAGACCGGTGGACATCTAAACGTCCCAACAGAATACACCACCACACGAGACATAGAAACATAACGAACGACCTGAAGATAGTAGCACAAGAACAGATAATATTATGAAAACGTTTCTATTGAATCTGTGGTTTGGTTTGGTAGTTTTGTTTTACGGCATATCAACCCTTTTTGGGTTATTTAATGCCGAATCTGGTCTTGTTTTCTTCTCTTTTTTGTTTCTTTCCCCTTTTAATATCTGTTTCTATTTAACCCATAGTTGGGACCCTAACAGGTACTACCACTCCGGGTCAGGGTGGACCTGGGAGCAATGGTAATTAAGAGGAGGCTCCACATTCCCCCAAATCCGTAAGCCGGATCTCACCATTGGATGTAGTTTAAGGTCATATCCAGGACCGGGAGTAGGGTAGGAAAAATAAAAATAAAAAAGGGGAGGGAGAAAGGGAGAGGGGCTGTTGTTTTTGTTTTTGGTTTTGTAGAACATAATTAAGTTTTACAAAAAAAAAAAAAAAAAAAAAAAAAAAAAAAAAAAAAACGTCAATGTAGGTGAATTTCGTCTCAGGGAGCCACAGGGCTATTGAATCTGTGCGGTTAGAAATGAAAATGATATTTCAAATGAGAGACACTTATACAGATTTGTTGACATATGTTGAATGTTTTTTTTAAAAAACTACGCGTGACAAATCGCCGACGAAAATACTATTTCAGACAAGTATGACAAACCAACGAAAATGCTAATTCAAACATAGCTAAACTGTATGAGTGACCGACAAGCATAGAGATACTTAGACAAACCTAACAATTACAATGAATGATTGAACTATTAAAAAAATGTAATTGGAAATGTAACTTTTCCTAAAATAATTTTTACTTTTACTTTTTAGATAAAAAAAAAATCGGCGTTACTTCCGTTTAATGTTGTATCTACATCAAAAATCAATTCCAACGTGAATATAACATTAACTACTCTTTGACGCAATTATGAAAACAATTCTTTTGACAATGGAAATAATTATTGAGACTATACAAAAATTACTGTCGAAAATAATCGTGTTCGTCTTTTAATTATAGAAATATTACAAAGTTAGTAGTGTGAAAAGGGAATTGGTGATTGGAATAATACGTGGAGAAGTAGCCTATTGGATCGGTTATGCCGAGTTCAAATACTTTACCATCTATTCTGGTCGTTTGCGAACTAACACTGCCCGGAAAGATATGACTACGCAAGTGGCCACAACCTATATGTAAACAAGAACATAAGTAAGTCGTGAAACTGCATACCTCGCACCTGCTAGCGTAAGTGAGAAATTACGTAAAAATGTCGAACTTTGTCCAATATTTAATGGTAGAGGTGCACGGCCGAACTCAATATCATGTGAGATGCAAGACTTCATTGGCTACAATATGAACCAAGTAGCAAGTCTCGAAGATTAACAGAACCGAAGCTATTGTTAGAAATGTGATTTCTTTTTCCTTTTCCGTAACAATAATATTGACATTGACATATATTTCCCAAAAATAAATCAGTTCTAAGTTTGACCAGGACTGATATTTTAACAAAGTTAGTAAACGATGGAGCCAACTATGTGGACGTTAGACTTTACACTAAAACACAAAACAAAACAAACATATTTACAAATTTGACCGAATACATAACCTCCTTGGCGGAGGTAAATAGAATCTTGTGTTAAAGCTACAATGAATCGTTAAGAATTTAATTGTCTTTCAACGTCAAAACAAAATTAATTAATATTAGAATCATAGAGTAAAAATAATCGACTACGGTAGGTAATTCTTGTTCAAGGGAGGTAACTTCACCTATCGAAACTTCCAAAGTGTAACATATTTTTTGACCCCTGTTTGTCCAATTAAGGTCATAAATATTAAGGTAAAAATCTTTCTATCCATTTATGCAATGTAATTATTCTCTAAAATAAAAATGAGAATCTGAAAAATAAAATATAACACTAGAATTAATCGTATTATATTAACAGAAATGGATATACTCCCTTAAATATAACGTTGCTATACGATCGACAATCTTAACAGGAAATACATTACTTCAATAATGACTGGTTATTCAAATACTATTCAGATTTAGTAAATGATTTTATTGTTATGTATTTTTTCTGTTTACTTTTTCTATTTACTTCTAATCAAAGTG
Source organism: Sepiola atlantica (assembly GCA_963556195.1). NCBI lineage: Eukaryota > Metazoa > Mollusca > Cephalopoda > Sepiida > Sepiolidae > Sepiola > Sepiola atlantica. The sequence continues at coordinate 242,841,237 of OY744515.1, read as the reverse complement.
ACTAAATATAACGTCTATTTAGTATTGATTTTAATCGATTTCGCACAACTCATGAAGTCAGTCATTCCTCCGGCCAGTTATAGAATTTACGAATCGATACCGTGTAGCAACAAAAAACATACCAATACACGTAACTGTATCTCGCTTTTGTTAAACAGTCCAAGCATCATACTAATCATTATAATCACTATCACACCATTGTCCGTTTTTATACCACAAATCACTTATAACATTGAAAAAAGGAGATGAAAGATAATAGTATAAGTCTCAATTTCTATTTACAGTGGAAGTCGATTAGTGTAATCAATTTGACACCGCCACTTTTGGCAAAAGTGAAAGGAAAACGTGACACAAGCTATGATCATGTGTACCTAAGATTAAAACAATCGTCTGTCACAACTTATGGTTGCATCTTGAATAAAGTAACCCAGAATAATTTGTACGCTATTTCCAGTCGCTGTAAGTAGCTGATCGCAATTGTTTCGTCGTTTCCGATTCATCAGTTTGGCTAGACGTAGCGAGATTCAGAATGCGGACACTGATCAATACCTACTGCGACCACTGACGTCCGATTCTTTAACAATAAAACAAACATATCTGCTACTAAAATAGGAGGCAATTATAGTGTTATTAAATGAAATTATTCGTCTGTTTACATTTCTGTTACGATGCTGATAACCGAGAAGACAATCATTTTGATGGAAGAGTTTTGCCTTTACGCTAAGTGGAAACCACCATTTCTACCATCAGACTATGTAAAAAAAGTAGAATAAATAAAAAAGGTATAATACGTTCCTATATAATTAGACTTGTCAGAATTTGCCAACTTCCAATGTAAAGAATGCATTTTTGCAAGACTTTCACGTAGTTCCACTCAAGGGAGGTAAGTCTACATTTTTCATATTGTCCTTCGTGATGTCGAAAAATGGAAGCAACTGTTTTTGTTTCTCATGGGTCGTCCCCCTTCTATCACTGTTACAATGCGTTTTATTAATCATAAGCTTGGCTTGCGTTTGTTAAACAATAGATTCCACCTATTATAATTAATATCACACCATTGCATGTTTTAAACAATAATACACGACTGATACCTTCAAACAAATTAGATCTAAGTTGGCACAACTCATATCAGTCTATTGTCACAGAGAACATTTATTCGAGAGTACGAGATTTTTATAACAATACACGACCAATAACATTCTCAAACATAGTAAAAATTTACATGATTAAATTCAATTTTTGCTACACTGAAATCTGCTTATCGTGAAACTTTCAGAATCGTCGCCGTTGCATAACAACAAGGGTAGATAAAATAGAGCAAAAATATGAAAGTTTGCATAAGTCTATATAAGATCTACAGTGCAAGCAGCTTATTTGACATCGCTGGCTTTAGCTTACAATAAATAACTAATAAAAGAATAGAAAAGTAATATGAACATTTTTATAATCCTTCTCTTATCATAAGCAATATTGCAAGAGGAAATATCCCTTTTTTATATATTCTTCCAGTGTTGACGGTTGTTTATTTACAGACAAGCTTAAGAGTCTCTTTCCGCGCAAACTTTAAAACTTCGGTCCAAGTATATAATAACACAAAAACGAATTTGAACAAGTATAAAACAAAATATATGTTAGTAAACAAGTAAAACAAATAGTATATCACTATCCCATCTTATAATACAAGGATGCCAGTTTCATATCAGACAGCTCCACGCATGCATTTTTGTTGATGACAGGGCCCACTCTATCCACCAAAGTTGAGTTGATTATGTAGGAGAGCAATGTGTGCTGGTGATAGAGACACACCAGGTTACGCTATTACAGAATCAAAGGAAGAGAGGAACAGAGCAACATCTGCTGCTATATCTTAACTACGAAAACCGCCACTGTTACTTCTGGAGCGAGACGTTACTACCCATTAAGCCGACTACCTACGACGTTTCAACGCAATTATAGCTAGTGAGATGAAGGGAAATCGTTTGGCGTTGGATTAGTTCCACGTAATGTTACGCATGTATTGCTAAAAGTGTTTTATATTTGAAGAGTTGTTTCTTTCCCAATTCTTATTAAAACATATTTTTACGTCAGTCCAGTGATAAGGCGGGGTCCGCATTTATGGATGTTTGTCTCCACTTAGCACTATCACATCTTGGTCCGGGTGAGGGCCGATTTTACGGAGATGATTTTGCATGGCGTTTTTATATCTCATCATCAGCCTGCCTCTCGCTCGCTTCCGGGAAAATTCAAATTTAAAAGCGAGTTTAGCGACGGTGTACTCGTGGCCCTTAAGCACAATACTGAACCATCTGATCTGCCATTACGTCATTTTACCCTTGATCGGCGCGATAGTGTAGAACCTTCGGATGTCATTATTGCAGATATGGTCGAACGTTTGGAACTCCCGAGATCCAGCGGTATATTTTTAGTTTCTACGACGGCGAATATTCGCTCCGCCTCTATCGTTATTCTCAAGCAGTTGGAACTGTACAAAGCTACGGTTCACGCAATAGTTCGGTAGATCTTCGGCTTTGGACGGTCGCTGATCCCGCGGTCACAGAATACGGTATTTGTGGTGATGTGCCATTTGAACCACGTCACATTGATGCATGTACGTACGCAGTGTTTTTGCCGGGTATGTTACCGTGGTCTGTGAGCGTCGATTCGAGATACATGAATGCGTGCGTTCGTGGTAGATTCTGTCTGTCGACATGAATGGTGTTCAGCTTGTCTTAATTGATGGATCAAATAGTCCGTGTTCTTAATGTTTTGCCTGATACCAAACTGCAACAATCTACCATTCTTAAACTGGACCTGTAGTTGCACTCTGAACTTATCAAAGATGGTTATCAAGACATAATGAGCGATTAATTCAGTAATTATGACACCAATTAATTCACATACTATTAGGGGTGGGACGTAATGAGTGAAAATTTCAGATTAATGCGAGTAGTATTTTTTTTGTGTTCATTTATACATAAATAACACTAAACAATCAAACATTTTGTAAAATTTTGCAAAATTCAGAAGGTGCAGGCCAAAAATAGCCGTTAGGGCTCCACGGGACTCAACATCTATCATTTTCGGTGAAAAAGTGGTTTCATGCGACATTGCATGTCCTAAAACATCCCCAAAAGTTATGAATGGATATAGATGGTTTAATCTGATATAGTACTTTAATTTAGGACCATTTTCAGGCTGTGAAAGGGTTTTCATGAATGTAAAATAGCCAAAAACTATTGGCCTGCACCTTCTGAATTTTGCAAAATTTTGAAAATGTTTGATTGTTTAGTGTTATTTATGTATAAATGAACACAAAAAATTCTACTCGCATGAATCTGAAATTTTCACCCATTACGTCCTACCCCTAATACTATGCACGCAATGACATGTAAAGTTACAAAACAAAAATACTATTTATTTTAATTAACTTTAATTAATTTAATAAATAACATTATATTCTTTTTTATTTACTTAGAGCCAATCCTGGATAAGTCTTCATGGTTATGAATATAATGAGAGGATTGAAAATAATGAATGGAATGAATGCGAACTTAAAAACTGCAAAATTAAAATAAAATTTCTCGACCAGTCTTATGTATTCTATGTACAGCCATAAATTCTTCTTAAAGTGGTTCAATTCAAACTAGTTTAAACGTGTTAAGTCGGACGGGGCAATGAAAGTGAAAGATGTTTGTATTTGTAACTTAAAAATGAAAAAAATACTATGAGAAGATTATCCGATCTATAATTTTGAGTATTTATTTCTATTTAGATAAAGTAAGTTTACATGTTTATATATTTGTATTTACAAGATTCATTCTTAATTAATTAAACACTCATTATGAATTTTAGAACACAGCTACAGGAAATAAACGGTTCAAGTTTAATTTTGTTTTCTACAAATAATGTAATAAGAGTTTTGCACCGTTTCGAACAATTTTAGATAACTCTGAATACTGCGAAATTTTAACAATAGGTATTAAACAAGAATTTATAAATATCCTTCAACATTTCATTTTGTTTTGAGTATTTTAAAGGGTTTTAATAATATGGGCACAACCTTCCATTTGTAAGCTCAAATATTTCAGATTTGCATTAAATTAAATTCATAGTAATTAGACACCAATTAAGCAAGATTACCTGAATTTCAATTTCTTTTAAAGCTTAGCTCTTAAATATTAGACATTTTCTAGAGTCTCAATTATGATGAATAACATTTCATGATTTATGTAAATGTTTTAGGACAAGTGCTTCTGGACGTTAGATTTGAAGATGATCATTTTGTAAACTTCGGGGAAGGAATCTTGTGAGAACGTGTTCCACGAATAACAATTTGTGGGAAATACAGACTATAAAAGCAAGTAAATATGATTTTTAATTAACATTCATCAGATTGATTTATTTGAACATGAATATATATCCGATGTATCATTTATTAATAAGCACATGCATGTAGTATAGCTGCCACATCTGAGTTAGTGCACCAACCACTAGTCGCTCCCCCTTTATAGAGAGCAAAACAGAATTTCTAACCTAATAGGTTAAGCACTTAATAGCAAGCCCGAGCCACTTATACCATCGCCGCAAATTGCTCATCAATTGTTTTTCAAAAACGTCCACATAATATGCTTCTATGAACTTTACTGCACTTGTTCGAACCTTCAACGTGAAATATCCATGACCCATCCGACCCAACTAGAGGTCCCAAGATGCCGGATATGCTTTTACTCTAATTCTTTTTTGTTCGGACGGCTTGCCGTCGGAAATACAGCCCTGCTTTCTGTGTCTCCGAATGTACCAACATGCAGGAAGATGAATGTAATGTGAACGAGCATCTCTCTACACAACTACCTACGTAGGATGCCTAATATAAAACTAGCCCATAATCACAGTAGCCCCTTGCGTCTGAGTGGAAATAGGCTTTATTTAGGTTGAATAAAAGTAAGAAATGTCCAAATTGTAACATGGTAATAGGTTAATGAAAACGTTCCTGTTTAAATAATTTAGAAAGATGATATTTGTTGGTGTAATTTTGACGGAATCTTTCATTTAGAAGTTGTTCCGAATGGTCTCGCAATCATCCTTGAACTTTATTGCAAGCAATTCGATCGGGTCTACAATACACCGGTTGAAATGTACCCAAGTCGCATGAACTTTCCCTTCAATCTAATATAACATACTCAGATGATAACTGCTACTTCAAAGAAGATCTAAATCCGTTTTACTTATATAAAAGAGAACCTAAAATGTATAGCAAACCCAATGACATATATGGAATCAGCACGTTACTAGAAATGTTTGAGTCTAGGCTTTCATATGTATTGATAGTTTGAGGTTCATCAAAGTTATATCCCCTTTTATAATTCAAATATTTCTGATTTAGATGAAATTTGAACAATATCTCTTCAAAACCAATTAAGAAATATTCTCTAAATGTCAATTTAATCTGAGTATTTGAAAGGATTGTGAAAGTACCTAGTGCGCACCACTTCCCCATTAAAACCTCCTAATATCTCTGATGTGCATGAAATATGAATAGTAGATATTAGACACACATTTTACAAGATTCTCACAATCATATTTCAATCGATGAGAAATACATAAGAGCATAGTCAGCTGAAACTTTAAATATCATCGCTATTAAATTAAAACATTTCCTATTGAATGAATACCTGGTGATACGTCAGCAATTTTAAATCGTATATTTATTTGTTCTTAATAGAAAGTCTTAAAAGAATATTGGATTTTTTGTCTAACTTTATTCTTTATCTCAATGATATTGAACTTTGTTTGCACATTAATAAGAGAAATAAATAGGTAATACAGTAAAAAAAGATGTGTGTTGATAAATATATATATATATATATATATATATATATATATATATATATATATATATATATATATATATTCTTTTTTTTTAACTCTTTCAAATTTGAAACTTTGACAGTCCTATCCTGTAAACTTATCAATCATATATTTTCATCTGATGATAAGATTTTAATCTTTGAATAGCCTGGTTTAAGGAATGAAAGAGAAGAAAAATAAATGTTTTTTATTAACTAAACTGCTCCTTGTTTTGAACAACTGAAGATATCGATTTGCTTCCATTTGCAGGTCTTACCAATTTTCATTGACTTACCATATATATATATATATATATATATATATATATATGAAAATTATGGAAATAATAAATTCACTTAATGGAATATGAAAACAAGGAAAACTGAAAATTGCTTATATATTCATAAACGTTTCGTCTTCATTTAAATACTTTCTCAAGATGACTTATTTCAAAAAGAATACAGAAACTAATTTTAATCCAACAGAATTTGAAATTACACCCAGGCAAGCTATTTCATACCACATTTCTAACAACACCTTCTACATAACATGGATATTAATAAAAACAATCTCCCACTTCATAAACACTCCACATATCTTGAAATATAACGGGTATGTTTTGTTCGACAAATAAAAGAACACACATTCTTTTCACGTTGTACGCCTGTTTATTCTAACGTATAACTTTTCACGTCATAGACACACAATGTATTTTCAAATATTGACTTGCATGTTTCTCTTCAAACCAGTCATCGTCATAAAGTCTTAAAATAAAGACGAAACACTAGTGGGTATCAGACAATTTTCGGTTATATATATAAATATATATATATATATATATATATATATATATATATATATATATATATATATATATATATATAAATATTTAGTGAGAGAGAGAGAGAGAGCGAACGAGAGAGAGAGAGAGAGTAATAGAGAAAAGGATGGAGCTATAGTGTGTGTTAAAGGGAAAATATTCATATTTACTTGCATGACATCGGTTTTCAATGAAGGAGAATGCTAGTTCTTCAAAAGGTACTCTGAACAATAAAACTTCAAACGCTTCCGATGTGCACGGAATTTGAATAATAGATATTGGACATGAAATAAGCAAGATTCACAAATAAATTCTGCGATATACATAAGCGGATGATTCTATGACGCCTCAAATTTAACTTCTTGTAAATAAAAATATTTCTTATTTTCATGAAATGAATACGTAATAAAACGTAAAAGAGATGGGAGTTTTTATCAGATTATTCAACAACGTATAAGATTTTACAATATTTTCTAAAGTTTAAAACAAAAAAATAAGTATAAGCTAAAATTTAAACATATAGAAAGTGGCATTTATGTTTTATATTCAGTATAAGTTAAATGCGGACATAATGGACTTGCGAGTTTTTAAACAAACCAACAGACAAACAGTAAGTTGCAAAATAATAGGGAATAAAAAATGACAAAATGGAACAAAACAAAATACAAATGAAAAACAAATACAAATAATAAATAAATTCAAATAAATACTCACACGCCCCTCAAAAAGAAAACAAAAACATAAATTGACTGAAGTGGGAAACAAGCATTTATAACAAGGATGTGAAAACAGGTATTTATATTGATTCTACTTCTAAACTAAAAAAGGCAAGACTAAAAAAAAAATCTGGATCAATCATATGTATTCCATATGAAGCATTACAAATTCCATTTAAAGGTGGATTGAGTCAAATATGCTCAAACATTTTAACTAGAGCAATTAAAGGGAAAGCAATTTTGAGTTTTTAACCGAAAAACGAATTAAATGAATAAACAATCTACAACTCAGAGAACTTCCGATCTTAATGTAATATTCAGCAGTCATCTCCATCTTCATCAAGTTAATTATGTTTACATTTTTAGATATTTGTTTTTACAAGATTCACTCCTAAACTAATTAACAGATCATTTTTAACTTTGGAACACGGCTGTAATGTGTAATGGGTCCAAATGTGGTCTATATTTAGTTTAATTCAGTTTTATGTAGGAGTAAAAATAGATGTAGGAGCCTTAAGTTAAAATTCAATTCAGACGCTTTTAACTTTTGTGAGATTTTAACAATAGCTGTTAAACATCAATTAGTAAATATTCCCTCAATTTCTTTTGAGTAATTCAAAGGGTTCTTAGAGTAGCATACATTGAATTTCATGTAATTTGATTCATAGACATTTGACATCAATTAAGCAAGATTCTCTGAATTTCAATTTGTCCTTAAGACCTCTTAATTTTAGATATTTTCAAGAATCAAGATCATTTATTTTAATCAGAATTAAAATAAGGACTCAAGAATATAGTTTAGTATCATTATATCTTGATTTTATGTTTCGTAATCGACATTACAATGTGGTTAATTTTACCCGTCCTTAGACGTATATTTTTCTAGTTAATTAATAATGAATATTTTTACTAACAAAATGCAAAAATACCATTTACTGATTGGACAATTAACTAAATTCAGCTATTATCTAGAACAATTATAATATAGCTATAGTCGAAACTCAATGACCACATTTACACGTATAGAACACCATGAAGGCTCGAATGAAAACAATAATGATACTTAAAATTGGAAATTTAAATGAGAAAGAATATCTAAAGAAATGCATTGTGTTTTTCATTCACACAGTCACGGTATAATATGTTTGCAAAAGTGGCTACTAGGCTTGGACTATGCATACACTAATAATTATGCATAAAATGTAGTCTATGAAATAAAGGGAGGGGTGAAACAAATTGAAGTGACATCAAAATCAATACGTCTTTTAAAGAAAATAAATATTTCATATAAATATTCATATATTACTTAATAAATACTAAGAATTTCAATTATTCATTCATTATCTGGTTTTAATTTCATTGCTCATCCCTTGTATAAGACACACGTACTACTCTTGCTCATGCATGATATTCATGAATACATGGTGATTGTTTGTGGGTGCTTCAGGAATGAAACATTTGTGGACACCTGTCTTTACAATCTAGAAAAGTCTTTCGATAAAAGTAATTAAAAATAAAAACATAATTTAGTCGTGAAGCAGATTATTTCCACCTGACAACGTAAGGATAGGCCAAAGTTTTTCGTTGCTTTTACTTCTTTGTATTGTATGAATTATTCACGAAGTAATGGAACCGTTGATTACGTAAACACCTATTCGTTTGATAATACTGATAGTTCGCATGATGGTTACTGTTATCAAAAGAGCATACATAGAATTTACAAAAATCAGAAGTTGAAATTCTGTGAAAATCTCAAAGTAGTACAAGTTTCTGAACTTTCTTGTCTAAAATATAGGGAAGGTATCTAGTCTCTGCGATGAACAAAACCGAAATTATCGCTGAACGTGTGATTTTCATCTCTTCCGTGACCTTCACCTTGACTTTTCAACTAGATATCCCAAAATTAAATAAGTTCTAAGTTTAACAAAGTTTAGTGACGTTTCGTCAAGAGATGCTGACACTAGCCTGTACCCCCCCCCCAAAGACTCAACCAAAAACATAACCCCTTTCTTAGCGGAGATAACAATCTGGCGATTTTGTGTTAACGTTAGCATAACGGATCGACCGGAGTTGCAATTCGATCGGGTCAAGTTTTGCTTGTGGACATAGATAACCATAAGGCCACGGACATTTCTAAGCACACATTGTCCATACTGAACACCTACTAATCTAATAAACCCAGGAAACAATTCTCTGTGTATTCCCAAATGTGACATTTCGCAGAGGAAATAACAAACAAAACAGAAGGAAAACATACTTTTTTTATTTTTCGGAAATCCTTTTCAATTAAGATCACATACACATTTTGCACTATACACATTTTCTATAGAATTGAACTCAACTAGAAAAATGACATCGATCCCATCTCGTCTTATCGACGCAATAAGACAAACGGAAAAATAAAATAGTAATGTACGTATTAATATATATATATATATATATATATATATATATATATATATATATATAGATGTGTGTGCGTGTAAATGCATACATACATATACATACATATATATATATATATATATATATATATATATATATATATATATATATATATACATATACCCACATAATATATATACGTATATATACATCATATATACATAAAAACACAAACCAAATATACAGATTGACCATATATAGATATACGTACATAATACACACACACACACACACACACATATATGTATATATATATAAACAGACATCTATAAATATATATATTTTAACAGTTTTTTCTTTTATGCTTATAAACTAATTCCATATACTAATCTTTTTCTAAATGTATATATATATACATATGGACATTCTATATATATATATATAATATATATATGTATATACATATATATACATGAAAATATAAACTATATATGTACATATACCATATATGTACGTAAGATTTAATACAGACACTATATATACATTAGATAAGTTTACATACATGATATATACATGATATATATCATATATATATATATATCTACATATATCATAAGAATGAATTATGAATTATACATATATACATCATGCATATATGCATACATATACCGTATATGTACATGCATATTATATATGAACACATATATACATTATATATAAATGTCTCATATATACGTCGTATATATTATACATACATCATGTATATATACATTTACATATATCATAACTATACATATAAATATATGATATATGTACATACATATCATATATAAACACACTATATATACAGTAAAACTCCATCATGTATATATATATATATAAGTATAAATTACATATAATATATACATACATCATATATATATATATATATATATATATATATATATATATATATCTAAGCAAGCATTGTTGAACATCACAGAACTTTCGCGTTTGTATATTTTCCTCGTGAGGTTCTCAAACCGTCGAGCCATCTTTCTGGTTTCAGGTGGCAATCCGTATAGTACTTCACCGATTACATATATATATATATATATATATATATATATATATATATATATATATATATATATATATATGAATAATATATAGATACTATATAATATATATACAGATAGATAAATAGATTACATATATTCGTAGAGATACATATTATAAATATATATACAACACATATATTAATCATATATATATTTACATAAATATATCATATATACTTATGAATACATAATATATACATGTGAATACATTATATATCGGATTTGTCAATTTATGAAGTATTTTTAATAGATATTATTTGTGGATGTATCGATACAACACAATTAAGATGGATAGAGATTCAAGTTTTTCAGCAAACCTATATATATGTTTTCAATAATGTCTTTTACGTTCATTCGTTCTCGAAAAATAATCTCGATTGAAAAAAATATTTCCCAATAAAATACAATTCTGCTTGATTTAATCAAGGGAGGCGCGAGACTACAAGAATGGCTTATGCTGGAAATCTCATTTCTTTGATCAATCATAACTCAAAAACCAATAAACCAAATTAGTTAAAACTTTGCACAACATTTTTACTTGATATGTTCTATAAGTGTGTCGAATTTCAGCATCATTAGTCAAGGCAACCCAGAGATCCAGAAAGTTCAATCATGAAATCATGTTATCTGTGTGTACGTACGTAGTACGTACGTACGTATGTGCCACCCTGTATCTCATCAACTATTTGATGGATTCAGCTGATGTTTGGCAGAGATAGAGGTTCTAGGATCTAGTTATGGCATTTTAATTTCACTTTACCATATACCTTAGTTTTCTATAAAATTCCAAAAAACCTTATGAGAAGGCATTGTATTGAGGCATAGTCTTTACAAAAGTTGTGACATTCCATGATAAATGCCAGTATACTGAAATCATATGCCCTTAATAGGGTTAAGATGAACATTCATATACACTAAATGTACAAAAGCAAGGAAAGTCCCAAATTTTTACACTTTTATTGTCATTAAGGGTATGACTACATATCAACCAAACCATTTCATTATCACATCACTACAGTATAAATCTCTATGCATGAGTTGATAGAAGTGTGTGAGCTGCGCTGAAGAAAAATTCCTACCAGTAAAATACATAGCCCTGTTGTGCTCACATATCCTTAATGACAATAAAAGTGTAAACATTTGGGAATTTCCTTACTTTTGTACATTTTGTGTATATGAATGTTCATCTTAACCCTATTAAGGGCATATGATTTCAGTATACTGGCATTTTTCATGGGATATATATCTATTTATGTAAAGTTTGATATATGCATGTTTATATATATGTATTCATATAATTCACTCCTAAATGTATTAACAGTTCATTATGAATTTTGGAACACAGCTGCTTGGCGTAAAACGTGTTCGTAATGTTGTTCATATTTAGTTTAATTTTGTTAAGTTTAGCAACGTAAGTAAAAAGAGGGTGGAACTCTTATTTGTGCGAAATTTTAATAATAGGTATTAAACATCAATTAAAAAATATTCCCCAAATGTCAGTTACTTTGGAGTATTTTAAATGGTTTTAGGGGGCATAATATAGAAACCCCCTTCGATTTTCAATATTTCACATTTGCATTTGATCCATAGTCATCAATGACAGCTAATTAAACAAGATTCTTTCGTTTTATGACCCTTTAATCTTAAGTCGAAAATGCTAGACATTTTATAGAATAAAAATGATGTAATGGATTTCGATCAACATCGGAATAAGAATTCTAGACGTAAGGTGAAGTATCATCATATCTTGATTTTAATATTCGTAAGGGGACATAATGTTGGTGCAAAACTGTTATGCTCGGGGAATGAATTTTACTCTTCCTGGGACGAGTATTATTTCTAGTATATATATATATATATATATATATATATATATGAATATGAATATGAATATGGACAGATGCTGGGGAAATGCCGATCAGCAGAATAATTAATTGTTGATTGATCGAATAGCAACAGAAAGTGATTATGAGGAGAGACCAACCAAGGGAATTTAAATTAAAATGCATGCCTCAGGAAATCCGAGTATCACAGAAAACGTGAACGCAGGGTTAGGTCATAGTAAAACACGTAATTCTCTAAAATAGTAAATGAGACCCTGTGTGAGAAGGCATTGAACACCGTATACAACTACAAATCCCAAACTCTGAGCCGAGCGCATACGTCGATACTGACATCTACCAGGAAAAAAACGATTACAGCGACGTTAATAGATGTTGCTTGTTAATCTAGTAATCAGATAAAAACGAAGTAGATTACCAG
>OY744515.1:242795607-242825607 GCA_963556195.1 Sepiola atlantica | reverse complement strand
ATTTTTTCAGGTATATATTTTTCAGGTATATATATATATGTATCAAACAGTTCTTTCAACTTCTCGATTGAAATACGGCAAATATATTCAATACATATTATAAACAGATTAGGAGCCATAGTATCGCCCTGAAGAACACGAGCAGTGACCTATCAAAAGTTGATGTCTTCGTCAGCTAGCGTACCATAGACTGCTTTGCTGTACAAGACAATTGTAGCATCAACAGTCTCATCTAAGATACCATATACCAGAAGAATTCCATTCATCTTCCCGTGTGAATCAAATCGAAGCCTTAGAAAATCCACGAACAATAAAGCAGACTTCAAGTGTATTTCACGTACGCCTTCCATAATCACCCGAACCGTTATGATTTGTGCTGACGTTGAACTATGTTAAAAAAAGCCATTTTGATTTCGTCTAATGACTTTCTTTAGAAATAGAAGTATTCATCTTTTTGGCCATTTATCAATATATTGCTGATGCTGTATAGTTCTGCATTACCTGTTCTCCCCACTTCCAGAGAAATTTCATCTAATCTAACTGTTTTACCATTTTATAATCTTCGTAGAAGTGTTTTAAACTCATCTATGGTAAAGCTCCCAGTTTTAATGTTCAGTTGTCTATCGATGACTCTTTAATTGGTAGAGCATTACGTGTTTGTACTGTACCCCGAGAATTGCTGCCTTTCCTTCTCACTTAAGGCTTTAAACTTTGATTTTGCAGAGCTTTTTCTCCCGCTTACATTATTTACTGTTTTCCATTCCATTGTAGACCTGATCAGATTTATCTTCCCTTGGACATTAACATCTTGCTTCTTTTAATAAGTACTTGTAAGGTCTTTTTGAGCTTTTGAGAATTCGAATTTATTAAATGCACTTTGATTACTACTCATCAATTTGGAGGTCTGCTTCAAGACTGCCGTCTACTCTGAACCTGCAATTGTTTCCCAGCTATTTCTTCTTCGGTTTCAATGGATTGTGTTGCTCTGCGCCAACTTTTGTAAACGATAACAAGTTGCTAATATTTATCATCTGCAGATGTTGCCCTTTTTTCAGTCCACTGAATCTATTTCTCGATGTAAGAGATTATTGATTGCAGACATTGTGGTCTGTCAATCTTGACCATTGATATCTTTTTGGAAAACGTTTTCTTTTTTCTTAGACGGAAACGGACTTAAGAAATGGCCTTAATATGCAGTGTCAAATGTGTCATATGCTATACAGTCGATGGCGCTGTTTATCAAGTTTTTGTTGATTAATATATAATCCAACTGAGCCTTTACAACATGTATATACGTGAATGTTCAAACTTGACAGTTCGTTTTTGATATCTGGTGTTCAGACATATGAGACCATTTTTAGCTATGAAGTTATAAAAGATAGCACCATTTCTGTTTGTGATCTCATGACAGCTGTGTATGTGAAAATAATCTGTAGCTATTTGAGTATTCATGCTCCATCTTACAATCTAGATATTATGCTTTAGTACCTGTTGTATGACCAACGTTAGATCGTGGTAGAGCATGATGACATCCTTTTCTTTTGGCGATGTTTGTTGACGTGTAACAAGAAATCGCTGTCATTTTAGTGTGTCTATTAAAGGTAAGCACTATCATTCCAGTCTGAATTTGTTCGATTCTATTAAGGCCTCTAATATATGTAGACAATGTAAACAATTGTAGAATTATTTGAGGTTAAAAAACCTCCAATAATTACAATTGTCTATCCAGGAGCAGCAGATATTAAATACCATCGGTTTGCTTTGGGTCAAGTTCATCATGAAAAAAGCGATGTTTTTGGATACAAATTGAGTCGAGGCAACCAGTTTTGGAAATTGGTTAATTGAGCGAAGTGGGCATACATTGAAGGATGACACTTTAGTATACTTTTTACACTTGATTAAACACGTAGACATATTTATTTAGGTTGCAATAAATTTCCACTAAAACGCGTACAGTATATTATTGTAAAAAATTCATCAATTTTATTGAATATAAATGAAAAGTTTAAGTTATTAATCATTTTAATACATGGACATTACATTGAATATCTATTAAAATTACAAACACACAATTAAGCATATAAGTGATGCGAAATTATTTTATATGTACAGTTAAAACACGATGATACATGGAAAGCCAATGAAAAATATGGGCGGATTTGATAAAGGTAAACCAGACGGAAAGAGATATAAATAAAGACCTGGTCAGATATAGGTTAGTTTGGAAGTCAATTTCTAAAAGCTGTACAACACGTGCTTGCCTGTACGGACGTTACACCGATGATGATGATGATGATGATGAAAACAGAAAATAAACAGATTAAAAAACGTTATTTTATGGTTTTATAACCAGACAAATAAGTAATTTAAACGAGAAAATCACAAAGATACACCAGAATAAACAATTTTGTTACGTTGAAATATGTTTACTTGACTCTCTACGGGGAATATTGACTCTTCAATGTAGAGAATCTGTTTCTTAACATGTGAGTACTCGGCTGAGAACAGAAATAGACTTTAAAGTCTTGCCGGCAATCTCTCATAAATAAGTGATGTTCAGGCGACACCTAATAACCCCGACGATAGGGTTGGAGGCAATGCCAGGGAAAACCAACACATACTAGATTTTGATCCCTACGAAGTACTGCTTTTCAATTACAAAATATTTTAATTTATTTTGCAACATGTTTACGTGGTTACGATTGATAACGTACATTTAAATTGATCTCCCTTTTGTATATTAATAAATTAGTAAATGTTGCGATAGGCATTTATTAAAGGAAATACAGTTAGGAAATTAGTCAAAAACATTTATTTTGAGTTACCTACTCAGATGTGAATTATCTTTGTAAAATAATTAATCCTACTTATCTCTTTCTTTCTCTCTCTCTCTCTCTCTCTCTCTCTCTATATATATATATATATATATATATATATATATATATATATATATATATATATAAACACTCAATGTCTGTGTGTCTGTGATTTTTGTGTGTTCACTATAAAAATAAAAGTGAGAGAACTTACATAAAATTTAAAAGTATATTCTTCTGTAAAATTTACCGGGGAAGACAATGGAAGTGTTCCCGGATCTCTTAATCCACATCTAAGACGGCTATGAAGGCATACTTCCTAAAACCTCTAATATATCTTATTTTTATAAAATTTAAATCATGCGTATAAAATTTTCTGGGTACGACAATGGAAGTAGTAAACAATTTCTATATGCCCGCCTTACTTAAATGAGTTATCGGGGCTAAACCTATTTCAAAACTTCAAATATACTCTATTCTGATGAAAGTTATATTATATGTATAGAATTCTATGGGGAAGACAATGGAAGTGGTCCCGAATCTCTACGTTACCCTCTATGTTCCGAACATTTACGTACTCCACCTCTAAGTGACCCATGGAGAAGGAACCATCTTGCAACTTCAGATACGTATACCTGATTTTAATGAAATTTTAACCATATATATAAGACACTAATTCAGAGAGTTTTACAACTTCTTGCAACTATATTTGTGGGAGAAACGGATGGGAGGGGTAATAAAAACAAAGAAAGTAATATGGTGTTATTAGCATAGTAAAAAAGTATATAGTAGTGGTCCTTATTCAATCCCGAGCAACATCAGGTTGGAATGCTAGTATTTAATATATTAATAGAAAACATTAGCATGTAAAGTTACCATAAATATTGGTCGTAAGTAATTATGCGTCAGTGATGTTATTTCTCCCGGAAGTAGGGTATATATTTAAGTTAATTTAGGTTTTATGTCGCTAATAGTTACGTTCACCTGCTTATATTTTCTATTTAACATTAAATATTATTTTAATTACGCAAATACGTCACACATAGGTAGATAAACTGAAATTAATTGTTTCGGACTGATTTCCCAACTGTATTTCTTTTAATATAATTTATGTCGTCAATAGTAACGTTTACATAAAGTCAAAACAGCAGCAAATTATTTTATTATCGAAGAAGAGAGAAACAACACATATAAATAAATTGATCGTGAGGGTAGAGACGAGGAGAATAGAGAAGGAAAGAGAGTGAGGAGATAAAGTAGAAAATAGAGAAGGGCGAGTTAAAATTAAATAAAGGAAAATAAAGACATGGTAATATCAAACAGCAGAGACAGTACAGGCTGATTGAAATGCCGTTGTGCATCTAATTTGTTATGAATACAAATTCTGTATAACTGGTTTTATTATTTTCTGTTTTATGGATTTGTTGTTTATCCCCAATTATTTTTTTTATAAATATTAATAAAATATACTTTATTGTATTTTGTATCCTGCCACTTGAGTGCCGCACCTGTTTAGTCAGAGAAATTAAACAAATAATTCGGACAATATTGTCGAAACGTTCACGAAACATGTAAATATTTTTTCTAAGCGTTCGCGTTCCGCATCGCAATACAGTTACTCGAGTTATTGAAACGTTTAGAGAAACGGGTTCGGTCGCGAATGCCCCGAGATCTGATCGGTCAAATGTCCTGACGAAAAGGATACTGCACTTGCAGCAAGTATAAAATGGAGCCCAAAAACGTTTATTCAAAAGATGTTCCAACAATCCGTTATTCCTATGAAAGTACACATAAATATCTTAAGAAATTGTTAAATCTAGAACCTATAAACTTATGGTAGTCTTTGAGTTCAAAAAACCCGAACAAATGCAAAAGAAATACGACATTGTCAATGAATCAGACATTTTGTCGAGAAAATGGTGAAGACATCTTCGACCATACTTTCTTGGTCAGACGAACAAAAAGTTGGACTTCTATTACAGAAGCTTGGTCCTAACGAGAGTACAAAGTACACAAATTTACTATTGCCTAGAAAACCTGACGAAGTATCGTTTGAGGAGACAATAAAAACACTCACAAGCCTGTTTGGTGAGAGAAGCAGTCTTTTTCATACGCGTTTTAGTTGTCTGAACATTGTTAAGCAAAATGATGATGATTTTATTACGTATGCAGGAAAAGTAAACCAAGAGTGTGAACGATTTCTCCTACACTAGTTAACAATTAGCATGTTTAAATGCCTTGTTTTTGTTAAAGGTTTGATTGATAGTAGAGATAAAGATGTTCGTTCGAAAATATTGTCAAAAATGGAACAGAGTCCAGATATTACATTACAAAAAGCTACGGAAGAAGCTAAAAAAAATAATGAATCTGAAACATGACAATACTAAAATCGAGGAAAAAGACATTTCACATATTTCGCATATGAAAGAAGTTCGACGTAGGACACGTGAACGTGAAAGAAAATTTAAATCCCCAATGAAATTGCTATGTTACAGATGTGGTGGACCTCATTCTAAAAATGACTGTTTTTTTCCGAGATAAATGTTGTTTTCAGTGTAATAGAATAAGCCACAAGAGTTCACACTGTAGAATGAAGCAGACCGAAAGAGGAATGTCGAACGGAAAAAGTAAAGTAAGAATGGTTTTGACAAAGAAATCGAAGAGGGTCAAAAAAGAAAATGCGTGCAAGTGAAAATAAATGGCGAGAAGGTACAACTTCAACTGGATACTGGAAGTGATATCTCCATAATAAATGAAACAACGTGGGAAAGAATTAACAAACCCAGGTTAACCAAGACTGATAAAATAGCCCGTGGAGTTTCGGGAAGAAGGTTAAAGTTCAGTGGAGAATTTTTGTGTGAAGTATCGTTTCTACGAAAAAACTAAAAATTCTAAGGTTTATGTTTTACAAAATTCTTCTAACCTAATGTGAAGTGATTTAATTATCCTGTTCGATCTATTCGAGATTTCTATAAACTCATTTTGTAATAGAATTTATGTTTCACGGGCTGGTATAAATAAGGTTTATGATAAATTGATAAAGGACCTAAAAATGACTTTCCTAGAGTTTTTACATGGGGTCTCGGTAATTGCAGGAACACCG
The DNA here is from genome assembly GCA_963556195.1 of Sepiola atlantica. NCBI lineage: Eukaryota > Metazoa > Mollusca > Cephalopoda > Sepiida > Sepiolidae > Sepiola > Sepiola atlantica. The sequence continues at coordinate 242,819,688 of OY744515.1, read as the reverse complement.
AAGTAAAATTTGAAGTAAAAGAAAATGTCAAGCCTGTGTTTAAACCAAAACGGAAGGTGCCGTATGCCGTATTAGAAACCGTGAACTAGGAGTTACAAAGACTGGAAGAAATAGATGTCATTTCTAAAATTGGTTATTCAGATTGGTTGTCACCAGTGTTTTTTGTGAAAAAGAAAAATCATAAAATTCGTGTAGTGCAGATTTTTCTACAGGTCTAAATGACTGTTTAAAGGAACCTTCTCATCCTTTGCCCTCTCCGGGAGACGTGTTTGTTAAATTGAATGGAGGAAAGATTGTTAGTAAAATTGATTGTTCTGATGCATACCTCCAAGTAAGAGTTGACGAAGATTGTGAAAAATTATTAACAATAAACACGCATGAGGGGTTGTACAAATTCAATAGACTTCCGTTTGGATTAAAAGTCGCCCCTAGCTTATTTTAACAGATCATGGACATAATGTTGGCTGATATAGAGTTTGCAGTAGCATATTTGGACGATGTGCTGATTAAAAACAAAAATACTAATGAGCATTCAGAGCACATAAGAGCGGTATTAAAAAAATAGAAGAATACGGTTTCAAGTTAAGTTCAGAAAAATGCGATTTTTTTTATGTCTGAAATTAAATATTTAGGACAAATAATTGACGCAAAAGGAAGACTACCAGACCCGAAAAGAGCAGAAGCCATAAAAAATATGCCGATCCCTAAAAATATTACAACGCTTCAAGCTTTTCTGGGTTTAGCGAATTACTATGGAATATATATATAAAAATATGCATGACTTGAGAGCCCCATTGAACAATTTATTAAAAAAGGTGTAAAATGGAATTGGACTGATAAATGGCAGCAAGCTTTCGAAAAAATAAAAAGTGTATTGACGTCGGATTTAGCACTAACACATTATGACCCTAAACAAGAAATAATAGTCGCTTCTGACGCAAGTGATTATGGCATTGGTGCTGTAATTCTTCATAAATTTGAAGATGGTAGTAATAAACCAGTAGCCCATGTTTCCAGAACTTTTCTTCCGGCAGAAAGAAATCATTCACAAATTGAAAAAGAGAGCGTTGCGATTGTTTTTGCGTTAAAAAATGTCATAGATTTATCCATGGTCGATTGTTTTTATTACAAACAGACCATACACCACTATTATCCATATACGGATTAAAGAAGGGTGTTCCCACACATACTGCAAATAGATTGCAGTGCTGGGGTACTGAATTATTAAATTATAATTGTAAAATGGAATATAGGGTAAGGTACACGATAATTCATGAAAATAAAATGTCGTGATGGACAAAATGTGTGAAAAAAAATGACAAACGGAAAACAAGTAAAAATGCAGGAGAAAAACAAAAACAACAGCTTTTTTGACCGGTTTCGTTCGTGGCGAACATCTTCAGAAAATGAAGATATGGAAATAATTTTATTTTGAAGGCATACACATGGTATGAGGGCAGGATGATCTAGTTGGACCATTTGAGAAGACATTAAGTGATGTTGGAATATGATAAGTAGGTGACACATTCTTCTATGTTTCTTATTCTTCTGTTTATATTTTATTTATTTACTCTCTTTTACTATCACACCTAATGAGCTAGTATGGAGAAGGCGGTGGGGGAGAGGAGAAAGGCGGCAAAGAAGCTGGCCAACGTGAACAAAAGAGGTGGGCATAAATAAACTCTCACTCTCTCAAACATGGACGCCAACGTTTTTGTCTTATTGATTGTTTGACCAAAGCTTACGAATGTCAAATAATGGTTAACGCTATGCTGTCAGAGAAAGCACAATTATTGTATTGTTTTTAGATTAAAAATAACTGTATATTGCCATTGTTTGATGACAGGCTTCATAAAACAATCTATGCCCCTTTCATTTGTCTATTTACACTTCTCCTATATATTTTGTTTCTTATTTGTCTACATACAGCTTTAGTATGTACCTATCATCACTTGTAAGTATTGTGTTTCTCTTTAAGTCTGTACTTAGGAAAACATCCGGTAAACATCATACAAAAAACATTGTTTTATTTCATTTAAAAAAGACTCTCCGCCAACACGCACTCACTATCAGAAGAGCAAATTAACTTCGCAAAATTGAAGGAGCAATGATACAAAAGTAGAGGTCGAAGAAAAAGAGAAAAAGTAGGAAGAGTAAAAAAAAAGGATACTGAAAAGGAAATGAGTCGATGGAGCCGAGTCGATATAAGGCACATGACGAATATAGGGCAAGTAAAGAGAGGGAAAGACAGACTGAAAATAAGAGAAGAATTGAGGGAGAAATAGATATTATTAAGCCTCTCCCATTCATAGTGTACACACGTAATTTTATATCTATATAATACATCGTGTTTCTCGCCTCTACGTGACTCACAATACATTATACAATTAATTGATTGTTCATCGATTAAAAAAAATTAAATGGTGTATTGTATCAAAACGATAGTAAACATTTTTATTTATACGAACATATTTAGCTGAATATGGTCATACACGTTACAGTTGCGACTTAATTCAAAGTCAGACCACACTAAATATGCTACACACACAGACACACGCACTATATATATATATATATATATATATATATATATATATATATATATATCAAGAGAGGGAGGGACAGTTTTAATTACTTACTAGAAAGTTCGAATGACTTACTGTAGTGTTTGAATTACCAACTGGAAGGTTGTAATTTCCTATTAGACACCATCGCCGAGTGCTTTCAGTGTCTCTGTATATAGTCTTTGTCAGCCCAAATGACATCCGCTCGCACAGCTATACACTGGCTAATAAGAGGAATTATGCACCTTCTCCCAGTAATGTTACCTCAAGTAATAACACTTAGCTTGATACTCCACCAGAGTAGAAGAATTATAGTCCTGGAATCCGGGAAGACCAAGAGACAACAAAAAAGATATACTATAACATAGTTAACTGATAAATTGAGGAGAGGTAATTTAATGTTCGTAACTTCTATACTCACTTAACATTTGACATATAAAGGAAAACTTAAATAGAATATTCAAATATCTATGTATCTCATATAAAGATCAAGTCTAAGCTCCAGGAAAGGACCCTCGATTTCTGAGAACTTTAACTGAAGTAAAATAGTAGACAATATATATACATATATATATACATATATATATAAATATATATATATATATATATCTAATTAATTATAAATATTTTTTTATCTACATACGTATACGTTTCATCCTTACGGGAATCGTCAGTGAAAAGATATATATATATATATATATATATATATATATATATATATATACAGTTGTGTAAACAGAGACAAATAGATGTGTTTACTTTTACATTTCTATTTCATTTTTGTCTATAATCACGTTTCTACGTACGTTATGACCTTTAATATATTTTGAATCATTTTTCTCTAAGCCCTCCACCCGGAAATATGTCTCTACATGGGCGATTTCCGATAGGTGCAGCTGTATATATGTATATTAATTTGCTTTACTCGATTGTACTATTGCCAGTTGATTGCTGACATGTATCGACTGATTTAATAACTCTTAGACTCTATTTCGATTTACAATTCCCGAATATACACTACTGAAATTTTAGTTTTTTCTTTGAATAACTTCTCTATGAGATATTGCAAAGGGCGCTGGTGAAGTGAACCCTTGTCAATCATCAAAAGTCTAATTAAATTAAAAAAAAAATCTAAATAGTTTTAGAAACGATCGTACGCCAAATAAGCGTTGTGGTTTTGAGTTTTTGGAATTGATATAAATGTTCAACTTACTTATATATATATATATGTATATATATATATACATATATATATATATGTATATATATATATATATATATATATAACTTTAAAAAAAATACGCGGAAATCTCTCTAAGGCCCTTTCGACTATCATCTCATCAGGAGAAAATCGATAGTTTTAATTAATAATAACTTCGAAAGAAAGAGCAAATGGGGAAATTGAGTGTGCCAAAATTAACGTTGAAGCGATTAAAATTCAATTTAATTATTTCGTTAAAAGTCGATTAAAAGGCACTACGTTAGGGGAAAAAAAAAAAAAAAAAAAAAAAAAAATTGGGAAGGAGTTCAAAGTTCCCCAAAGAGATTCAGCGATCTTACAAATTCCTTCTGCCGGCACAAGGAAGGTTTTCGCATAGCAATAGAGACAGATTCCAATATTTTCAAATGGTTCTTGGAATCTGCTCGATGCAAGACCTCAAAACGGTCTATTTTATAGCCACTGGCACAGCTAGGGTTTTCAACCAAATGCTGGCCAATAGCAGAGTCCAAAGAATTAGAGGAGGGGTAACACAAGGACCCTACCCTTCCCTGACGTATTTTCGATGGAATGTGCTGGTTTATGCGAGTCTGCAAATGCAAGGAAGTACGCCCTATATAGCCAGCATCACATTGGCATTTAAATTGATATACAATATTACTATAATTTGTATAGGGCACACTATCCTTGCGAAAGGAAGGAAAAGCAGGTCTAGTAGCATAAACTAATCGTAAGGAAACAGAGTAGAAGCAATTGCTAATGCTATCAACAATCTGTTTACCTAGTTTAATACTATTTCCCCCTATCCAAGGTAATTTTAAATAAATGGGGCATTTTACAGGCCCAAATATTTTAGGGGATTTAAAATCAGCAACCTTTTTATTAATACAATCATTGATAAGGTCCTCGGGATAACCATTATCAATGAATATATCCCTGATCCTATTAAGTTCACATTCTAATTTATTTGGAGAACAAATAACGAGAGCTCTATGTACCAAAGTATAAATTAAGCCTATCTTTCTAGACTTAGGCACAAAAGAAGACCAGTTTACATATAGGCCCGTAAAAGTAGGTTTCCTGTAGATGGAAGTGAGAAAGCCACCCCTTGAACGTTCAACAAGAACATCCAAGAAGGGAAGACAATTATCCTTTTCACTTTCCATCGTAAACTTTAGAGCCTCATGAATAGAGTTTAACTTATGAAAGAATGCCAATGCTCCACTCTGTGAAGAAAACATCGCAAAAGTGTCATCCACATATCTAACATAAGTAGTGGGCATCTTTACAGACCTAAATAAAACGGATTCGTAATATCCGACGAAGATATCAGCTAAAGTGGGGGCCAATGGACTACCCATTGAGACCCCATCAACCTGACTATACATAATATTATCGAAGCTGAACTCGACTGATTTGGTACAAATAAGTATCAATTCTATGAAGATCTCCCTAGGGAAACAAGGGGCAGTCAGGCAACCTTCATAGAGAGCGTCGGTACAAATAGTTATAGTCTCATCTAAAGGTACATTAGTAAAGAGACTAGAGACATCAAAAGAGCACATAAATGATGTCTCAGAATCCGGATCTAACCCACGTAGAACTTCAGTAAACCGATAGGAATCAGGGATGCAGTGCGTCGTGTATAGATCACGCACAGGTTGCAGGATTACTAGGAGCCACTGAGCCAAAGAATGTTGGGCGGACCCTATCATAGATAATATAGGTCTAAGTGGCACCCCCTCCTTGTGTATTTTTGGAAGACCATATAATCTAGGTCGCAATGACCCAGAGGGTCTGATCCTATCATAGACCTCTTTCGGAAAAACCTTCTTTTTAAATAAAGAAAAAAGACGCTTCTGCATCTTGATCTCGTTCTTACAAGTATTATCTGCTGACTCGACAGGACCAAGTCTACAGAATTTAGTAGTGTCGTTAAGAATAGATAACATTTTGTTAACGTAGTCACTACGATCCAATACCACAACACCAGCACCTTTGTCTGGTTTGCAAATGTAAATTTCTTCATTAGATTTTAACGCTTTTATGGTTTGAAATTGCGTTTTATTCCAAATAAAGTCACTGTGGTCAATGGACGCGTTACTGTATTGGTGTGCCAAGTCAACCAACCTAGATTTCATTCTAGAAACATTATCTAAAGAACTAGGAGAGTGATGTCTAATTTGAGAAAACAAAAGAAGCGAGGGTTTTCTCTTTGTTAATGTGGGTAGGGGGAATACAAAAATCTAACCCCTTAGACAAAACTTTAATTTCGATATCTGTTAGTACAGTGTTCGAAAAATTAAATATATGTTTGCTACCATTATTTATTTCACAACCATAACGTCTTCGAACAAGAACGGCAAGTTGTTTATTATATTTTATAGAAGCATGTTGCTTGGCAAATTCATCACCAATAGACAGATACTTGCAGAAACGGAAGAAATCAAAAAAAGACAAGAAGCCTTTAACTGCAAACCAGAGACGATGACGAATACTAATAAGATATTCACGCTTTTCAGACAACTTATTAATGTCATCACGCATAAAAGCACGTTCCATAGAAAAACTGGGTCTAACTTTAGACGCAGCAATACGTTTTGAAATATAAAGAGGAGCCACATCCTGTTTAAGACAAGAATGTAAAAAGGCGACAGAAAGGTTAATAGATCTAATTCTGCTCTTTAATCGTATGATATTATTTAATTGAATTATTTGGTGGTGACTATACCTCTTCCGTAGATATTTAAATAAATGTTAAAATTACCTTGGATAGGGGGAAATAGTATTAAACTAGGTAAACAGATTGTTGATAGCATTAGCAATTGCTTCTACTCTGTTTCCTTACGATTAGTTTATGCTACTAGACCTGCTTTTCCTTCCTTTCGCAAGGATAGTGTGCCCTATACAAATTATAGTAATATTGTATATCAATTTAAATGCCAATGTGATGCTGGCTATATAGAGCGTACTTCCTTGCATTTGCAGACTCGCATAAACCAGCACATTCCATCGAAAATACGTCAGGGAAGGGTAGGGTCATTGTGTTACCCCTCCTCTAATTCTTTGGACTCTGCTATTGGCCAGCATTTGGTTGAAAACCCTAGCTGTGCCAGTGGCTATAAAATAGACCGTTTTGAGGTCTTGCATCGAGCAGATTCCAAGAACCATTTGAAAATATTGGAATCTGTCTCTATTGCTATGCGAAAACCTTCCTTGTGCCGGCAGAAGGAATTTGTAAGATCGCTGAATCTATTTGGGGAACTTTGAACTCCTTCCCAATTTTTTTTTTTTTTTTTTTTTTTCCCCTAACGTAGTGCCTTTTAATCGACTTTTAACGAAATAATTAAATTGAATTTTAATCGCTTCAACGTTAATTTTGGCACACTCAATTTCCCCATTTGCTCTTTCTTTCGAAGTTATTATTAATTAAAACTATCGATTTTCTCCTGATGAGATGATAGTCGAAAGGGCCTTAGAGAGATTTCCGCGTATTTTTTTTAAAGTTATCTATAAATTTTGTACCTCAAAACATTTATTATTATATATATATATATATATATATATATATATATATATATATATATACGTGTGTGTGTAGCGTATCTGTTATCTAATAGGTAGTATATACAATGGGTGCATTTGGTTATCCGTGTGCAACGTATATTTAATGAATGAACACGAATCGCAGCACTTTGTAAGAAAACCCATTATTAGCAATTAATTCGGATATAAAAAAATAAATAAAAATAAAAACGAAAATAAGTTGTACCGGGTAAAGTCTTGTTAGTATTTCTATATAACGCGTTTGTCATCATCTATGCTAAAAATAATTCGATTCGGATATTAAAAGTAATAACAAAATTTTACCTTTGTAATAGATTTTTTCTATGTGTTTAAAATAAAAACATAGTTAAACTATTTATGAAAATATCAGTAAAAGTGGTAAGTATCAACATACAAAGAAATAATGTCTCGTCCGGGAAAAAACAGCTGCTTAAACCTGGCAAATGTATTCGTAAGGATAAAAAAATAAAAGCACGCATATCATTTAAGAGAAGATCATTTCAATTAGTTGCTCCAAATAAAATTATGTACCGACTATCATAAGACAAAAGTTATGTTTATAAAAAGTTGAATAATTATAATATAAACATATATAATATGTTTATCAGATAGACGGAATGGATAACGAAATGGCGAAAAAAGGTTTGATTAAGGCCGTAAGCTTGTTAGGTAAGTTAGAAAAATGCCCCCATTTAATAATCATTCTTAGTCGGAATAAGTATTTTGGGAAAGGAATTTACGGGAAAACATGATATTCAAGCAAACACGTAGTAAAAAGGAAAAAAAAGAAGAAAAATCTAGCCAGAATAAGATTTCGATTTGTCAGATGCATTGCTATTTAGAACTAACATTAAAACTCTGATAAAATTAATTTTATTCATTAGAAGTATAGTATAATTTAAATAAGAATTTATATAACAGTATATAAAATAGATAATAAATTTACAACATCGAAAATAGATAGTTTGATCATTGTACACTATGTGTATTAGTGTTTAGTATGGAGGTGTTATTCTGAAAACATCAATTATTTACGTTTGTATTCGATGTTGCTTTCACCTAGTACATCGTTCGTATTTGCGTATAAAAGTACAGAGCTCTTTTGAAAAACTCTGAAATGCACATGGCGTCTGATTACATTTGTTTTAGAATCCAGACACATATTGATCTGTCCATGTAATTAATTACTGTAATTACGCTAAATTGACTTTACCTTTAAGAAATTGAATTTGCAGTGTGTTACAATGTAATGGACTATTAGTGCATATGAATACCAAACGGAAATAATTGTGCAAACATTATTAAATACTCACCTGTATATATATATATATATATTTATATATATATGTATATACGCAAACATATATATATATATATATATGTGTGTGTGTGTGTGCGCGTTCGTGAGATGTGTTTGAGTTTGCGTCAACAGCATACATTCGAGCGTATATGTACTGTACAATATAAATTTATATATGTATGTGTATGTGTTTGTGAGTGTGATTAGTCATATACTTTCATAAAATATGAAGCACACACGCCCGCATATACAGTGTTATACAAATATTCGTAGATAAAAACTATTGAGTATAAATATATTGATAATTTTATATCTTTAGATATTAAGTTATTCGTTATCTACAATGAAGGACACTGCATATTTGTTTAATACATACTTTTTTTTTCATATATATATATATATATATATATATATATATATATATATATATATATATATATATATATATATATATTACTGACTGATCACCGCTAATCAAGGCTTGTGAACCATTCTGAAGATAAAGGTTAAATAGATTGTCAATTGGACGGTGATCGCCATCACGAGAAAATTGTAAACAATGGGTGGAATGGGCAGAAGATTACTTAAGAGGAATTGATTATCCAAGAAGACGGCTCAACAAGTATTTGTTTACATTAGACTTGAAGACGACCATGTTGTAGTCGCTTGGGAAGCAACCTCGTGGTATTTTATTCCACAGATTGAAGGTTCTAGGAAATAAACTTTGTTCATGGAAGTTCTATTTGGTTTTTGGTACAGAGAGAGAAAGGAACTATATATATATATATATATATATATATATATATATATATATATATATATATATATCAGTAACTAAATACATAAATATGAAAGAAAAAGCAGATTTCAATGACTATATCTTTATTTTAGAGTGAAGAGATTTATTTTCATGTCCGTTTCTTAATTGATCCAGACAATCTTCAATCTTTCAGGACAATAACTCGTCAGAAAAGACCATCGGAAAATTATATAAAATACAAGAAATATAATTACTTAGAAAATACTCCTTTATATCGATTTTTTCTAAACACCTGTATTTATTCCAAACCTAACGCCATCTTTGATATTATCAGAGAAAACCAAAACATTTGTCTTTCCCTGGAATCTGCTTTTTTCTATTGTCTATTCATACATGCTGTGGAATTATAAATTAATATCTATTGAACTTACACACTTAATGTTTGACTTATAAATACACACACACACATATATATAATATATATATATATATATATATATATATATATATATATATATATTTCGTTTATCCATTGTTTCATTTTACTTTAATCGAAGTTCTCAGAAATCAAAGGGGCGCATTCCTGGGGCTAACACTTGATATCTATATGAGATACATAGATATTCCATAAAAGTTTTCCTTTACATGTCAAACGTTGAGTTAAGAAGTTAAAAACATTAGTTTTCCTCTCCCCAATCGACCAGAAAATTATGTTATAGTATACATTTCTTTTGGTCTCTTGGTCTTACCGGATTCCAGGACAAGAATCTATCTAGTCTGGTGGAGTATCCAGCTGTTACTTGAGGTAACATGACTTGAGGAAAATGCATCAATCTTCGTATGAGCCAGTGTATAGCCGTGTCAATGGGATCTTATTTGTGCTTTGAATACTATGTTATTTTAACTATTTGGGCAGGGTTTACATGTAGGGGAGGTATCCCCATGTCAGGTAATCCTGACACACCTTTGTACAGCGAGACCGAATACACTCTTGGATAGTGTCAAGTTGGTAATTAAAATTATATATAAATATCTATCTATCTAGGTGTCTGTGATTAGTCAAATACTAACATAAAATGTAATGATTTGCACACACGCCCGCATATATAGTGATATATACATATTTGTAGATAGAAACCTATTGAGTGACTATATATAAATAAATATATTGATAATTATATTCTTCTATATATAACGATATTTGATATGCACAATGGATGGGACTGTATATCTGTTTATACATGCTTTTCTCTCTCTATGTATATAACAATATTGCATATTATATGCATATATATATATATATATTTATATTAATTACTAACTAAATACAAAATGGCATATTCCTATATTTAATATTGAAGGAGATATGTATTTATTAATGGAATCTATTCATAAATATATTATTATTATATTTCTTTGACATCTATTGCATATTTAATTACGCTCTGTTCTCAACAGAGATCTAAGGTCAAATAAGACGCCAGGTTATTTACAAGGAGAAATTCTGCAAACACACACAAATATTTGGTTTTTACACGGACAAAGTGCTTATACAGATAAGAGCAATATGAAAGACGCATTTCCAAATAAAAGCTATTGTTTATACTTACGTATCAGGCAAAAATAAGAATCCTCAATAAAATTAGGAAAATTATCAGGTAGAATTTTAATTAAAAATAAAAATCAGTTTTATCGTATTTGGGCCCGCCTTTCGTTTATTACTTGTTTATATGGCAGACAGAGTTATGTTCCCTGATTTACGTGTTTTTCGCTCTAATCAATAGAATTGATTTTTTAAATTAAAATTCTACTCAATTATTCTTGCCAATTTTATGTGTAGATACTTATTTTTGACTGATATATAAGTCTATCAAAGTTTTACGGTTAATTCATTTATAACTGCGATTTTAACCTGCGTAACTGCGTCTTTCATATGTGCTCTAATCTGTATAAGCACCACACCTTTTGTAGATATTGCGTTGTGCTTAAGAACATATTTGTGTATACATTTTTAGACATGGATTTTATGTATACGTTAAATTACCTGATCTTAGCATTTATTAATTAAACACTATTCCCCAACTACCACTGAACTGATTAATGTTTCATGTGTCGAGATGTCTATACAGAGTTTTTCAGTATAAACACTACCGATTTAGAGGTTTATAAATCCACCACTATTAATTATATTTACTATTTTTCAGGGTTCATAGAATAACGTTTCAAAATTCTCGAAAAACATTAAACTCTCATTAATATTGGCGGGGTTATTAACCGCTTAAAAGCTGCGGTTGTGAGATGAGGCCCACTTCCTTTTAATAAGCTAAGTCACTAGCAATAACCGTGCTCTGGAGATCTCAAACCTCAGATCTTCTTTCAGAGGGTATAATCGGAACGTTTTGGTTTGAGAATCATGCTGAGATGGTAGCGACAGTCTATAAAGAACGCCACATTGTGATACTTAACGAATTCTGAACGACACCTGGTTCCCGTCGAAGCATGAAGCGAAAGAAGCAAACTTTAAAAAAAGACAGGGTAACTCATCACAAAACTAATATCACTGTGTAGTGGTTGGGTGGTCGCTTTGCCGGTTGGCTGATCAGAAGATGTCGCGTTTCAGAATGGTCAACGCATGCACCAGATTTAAAACGGTCGTATTTTTTATCGTTGGGTTTATTTTAAAAGACCATATTTACAAGAACAATCCACAAACATATGCAAAACCTACGGTAAATGTCACATAACAATGGAAGCGTGTGTCATGGTAATCATCAACCTTACTCGATGGCTCTAAATATGCCATCAATAAATCCTTATTTGTAAGCTAAATATACTAAATTTACACTCTGTCTTAATTGTTATAATCAAAGCTTCTAGAAAATCTGAAGTTTTCGGGTCTTACTGCTTTGGTTTATAAGTTATGAACTTACAGATGGGTCACGTTTATATTCAGACACTCTGTATTTGTCATTAAAAACAAACTTACAAGCAAGATTGTAGTCTGCAGGAAGTGTCATGTCTATAAGAAAATGCATTTTTGTATGTACTATAATCACTGAGATGGGCAATTAGATTTTATTGTTCTGTTTGGGCGCATAATAAAGTCCCATAAAATGGTTACCTGTCGTATGTTTCTAACCGGATCTAGTAGATGTTCGCACCAATTGCTTGCATTTTGTTTCCCATAAAAATTGCAGATTTTTATACGCAGTTAAAGAAGTTATTACCCCCTCCTATCATGTCGCGTTTTATATTCGGTGGATACTAATATTGTGCAACCTGATACAAGATGGCCACTTTTTTTCTGTTCAGCATCTGCAATTTTGGTTAACACTATTTATTATTATTGTTTGTACTTGCCACGAGTTCTGACAAGCGTCATTACTAGTGATCTTTCACTAAGGAAAAATACAGGTGGGTTTCCATGAATTCTGTGACAACAAGTCCCATCAAGTTTACAGTATTCTTGATTCTTTCGATCATCGTTGCAAATCACGTTGAGCACTCGCAACAGTCTTTCATAATTCAGTTATCGCTGATAACAGCCGTTGTTTCTCTTAGGAATTTGAGTGAAAATAACATTCGCTAGGAGTAGAGCACCTTCCACTGTAGGTCTGGTTGTTGCTTTTCCTCTTCGCTATCTTCACCCACTGTAACCCTTAACGATCATTTCTTTATTATTATAAATTATTATTATTATTATTATTATTATTATTATTATTAGTATTATTATTATTATTATTATTATTATCATTATTATTATTATTATTATTATTATTATTATTATTATTATTATTATTATTATTATTATCATTATTATTATTATTATTATTATCATTATTATTATTATTATTATTATTATTATTATTATTATTATTATTATTATTTGCACTGCTCACTGATAACAACCGGTGGTGTTCTCTGGCGTCAGATTTCCAGTACCCTCCACCTCTTTCCGATAAGCATTGGACATTATTTTGCGGTATCGCAGCAGCCGCTTATCATTGATTTATCATTGGTATTGACCATTGGTCTCTTCTAGGATTTGGGTAGCAATACGCTTCCTCAATGCCTTAGCACTCTCCACACGATTCCAGTTAGGTCTGGTTAGTGCTTTTTCTCCTGGGTCTTCCCATCCTCCTTGACCCTTCACGACTATTTTGTGTAGTGTTAGCGGAGGCTGGTGATACCAATTTTTTTTTTGGGGGGGGGAGGGGGGGGAAGTTTACGATATTATTTGCAGTTTCTGTTCCTTAGTTCGTGGGCTGGTGTTCTTCCTATGGTTTTGTTGTTTCCCTGTTGTAACATCTATGTGACTGGTTACCGTTCGTAGCTATGCGGGTTGGTTTCTCCATTTGAGGATTTTCCTTAAGATTGCTGCAATCTTTAAAAAAATTATTGACTGTTTTCATCATTGACGCCCTTTTTATGGTCTCAGTAATCCCTTTGATTCCAATTTAACCCAGCCTTTTCTCCAAGTTTTGTAGGTCTGTTCCTAGTGCTTCTACGATTATTTGTATTATATTGACATTTTAAAATTATTATTATTATTATTATTATTATTATTATTATTATTATTATTATTTCATTATTTAATATTATCTATCGTTATTATTTTATTATTGTTTCTTTCTCTATTGATCTATTGTTTTTTTATTTTTAAAAATCTAATTTGATCGTTTTATTCTACTTATTGAATTCAATATATATAAATATGTATATATATATATATATATATATATATATATATATATATATATATATATATATATATATTGAATTCAATAAGTAGAATAAAACGGTCAACTTTTGATGTAAAAGATAAAAAACAATAGATCAATAGAGAAATAAAAAAATATAAAATAATAACGATAGATAATATTAAATAATTAAATAATAATAATAATAAAAATAATAATAATAAAAATAATAATAATAATTTTAAAATTACGTCAGGGTATTTTGAAAAGAAAGTAATACAGTGCTTGATCGCAAAAAGTGAGAGCTAATATATATATTTGCAATCGTATGTTACAACTACGCGAATAAAATATGCACGTATTTGTGTGGATGCACATTGATATGTCTCTCTCTCTCTCTCTCTCTCTCTCTCTATATATATATATATATATATATATATATATATACACATACATACATACGCTTTAATAAAAGCGGCATTGTTTTCTGTTTTGAACACGAATAATGAATATCATTCATCACTTAGTCTATTTTAGCAAATAAAATTACACACACGCGCACGGACGGATATACGCAAACACAAAGAAAACCTATAATGAAATGTGGAATGAACAATGCTTTTTAGTATTCTCCTATATAATCAATATGAACTCAAAAGAATTCTTTTCAAGATGGCTACCATGTTTTCTGAAAAGCTATTTGTACAGTTTAGAAAAATTCGAATTACAGTATAATGCAGATTGTGTGGTGTAAAAATGACAGGTGCGGACTGTGGAATCGGCGTTCCGGTTTCGAGTTCTGTCGGGCCTCATACATCCAGTTCACTAATATTTTTTGAAATGGTATCAATACAAATATATACTTCCAGCTAAGGAGTAAATAGTAGAGTAGACCAAACTGTGAAAGCTTGACTGTGCAACGAATATGAGAGAAAGAAGAATTTTTCTGCTCATCTCGACATTGTTCCCAATCGTTCTGAACTTCTTGCTACGTACGATGAGGGATTGTGTAACTCTATCTTCAGTATAGGCGCGTCTCGCAGGCATCCTTACAGTGAGCATCCTTTGTCCACTGGGACCGAAAGGAGTCATCCCTAAGTTAGATTAGCTTTCGGAAAACCTTCGATTAGATCAGTTATTATTTTCGTTTTATAAATTAGTGGCAAATCTTTTTTAAACGCCATTTAAATTGTTAAATTTCAAAGATGACTTATCCTTAGAATATCATTGTACTACACTGTTATACACATTGAGACACGGCATATATTTCATTATTAGTGGAAGACTTTAATAGTATTTGAAGACTATCGTTCAGATCTCACAAATAAAAATAAAATAATGGGATTGTTCACCGACGAAGAGGGGCGAGTCACGTCACAATTTACTATTGTTATCAGAAAGATAGATATGTAGAAATCAAATACCATGATTGATTCAGTTAATATCTCTGATTAAAATATATACGTTTTTTTTTTATATCCTATACCTAGAATGCCATGTACACGTCGAAGAACACACAACGCTCAAATATTCGTCCATAAAACAAAGCCGTTTCAATAGAATAACGGACATTACAATTAAAATGAAAGATGATAATGGTAAATAGGGTGCAGGTTTGGAGTTTATTTTACGAAAAATCAAAACTATTTACTGATTTATGTGCTGGTCGCTTAACACATCAATCAAAACGTCTCGGGCCTTACTAATAAAACAACATTTAGGCAACATTCAACTTTATTTATCACCATATAACCTCTAACATATTCAGGGAACCCGCAGGGACCCATGGTGAAACCGGTAAAACTTCTAAGTAATAATCGGGAGGTTGAAGGTTCAATCCTCAATGCGGGCGATACTAAGAATACAATTATGAATAAGGGGAAAAATATAACCCGTCAACTGCATTCGAGACGAGTATAAGTTACAGCCGTGTTGTAAATAAATTCTTTCGTTCGAAATTCCCTACAAATTCCTGAGTTTGTCAGAAAGTTTCCCGAGTTCAACAAGACGCACCAAAAGAACGTAGGAGGTTAAATCGATCGAAATGTGATGAACATACCACCCAAGATGAGAATAGTACTCCGAATAATCTAAATTATCAATCTTCATCGAAAAAATCTGAAACAAACAGTAATTTAATCTCATTTTGAACCATAAAAAAGTGTTTTATGTAAACTTCAGACAACAAAATCTTTGACATTCGTGTCAATAACTTTTGTTTAATAAATTTGTGTAATCAAATTGAATATTTATCGCAACGGATTGAAATTAAACAACAAAAATAAAAGATGGATTTTTTTCTACATAGCTCTACAACTCGTTCTATCAAAATATGTACGTATTACTATCGATTAAGCACCGACTTATCAGACAAAATTTAATTTTATGGTGTGCTATGTACACAAACACGACCGAAGTAAATATGAACATTACAAAAATAATTAAAAATTGTTTAAAGTTTCTGCTTCCTAGTTGATGGCAAGCACACGTGCGCGAACAAATGTTTAGCAAATAAATATAATTCAGAAATTCCAATAATTGTGTGTTCTCTTTATTGGTTATTATGGCAGGACAGTTGTTTATCCACCACTGTTGTATTCCTCTCCGGTCTATTCTTTGGAGGAACTGGCTTGATTCTCAACAAGTTACGACCCAGATCACCACACACTCACCATCACATCGTCAAATTGATATCTTTGTTTTCATTTCTTTTCTTTACGATCGTATTTAAAAGATATATACATTAGTATGACAATGATCTAATGTTAATGTTTAGCCATTTATATGAATAAACGTGAAAGTGTTTGTTTCGTGGTTAAGACAATGAAATGTTTATTATTTAAACGTTTTGTTTAAAGTATTTTTAAGTAGAGAACTTAGCTAAGCTATAGAGCGTTGGCGAAGTTTATAAGAAAGACGAGTTTTCTGTTTAGAAAAGCTCTATATAAGTGAACAGTTATTGGTGTTGCAATCTCCAGATGATTGTTATAGTCTCTTATATAGCGACGGTGGGTGATTGACCAGGATCTAAATATAGTGTACATTATATTAGATTTGATATCATGACGCCACTTTCTCCGATACGGTTATACCTGTTCACAATAAGAGAACAGCGGAGCTAAAAAGGACTTTTGAAATAATTAGACGCAATATATACGAATAGATTCTATTGCTTTGCTGCTGGGATTCAAATGCACATGCAATTGAATAAATGCATTATATATACAGGGTCGGGCAGCTAAATTGGTACTTTTTTTATTTTTACAAAATTCATAATTTAAAGGATTAAATATGGAAAGATATCATTTTAACATTTATTTATTTAATTATTACAGTCTATTGAACAAAATTATTCAATATGAGCACCCTTTGCATCAATTATTTTGGAGATTCTTTGACGAAACCGTGAACAGCTCCTCTTTATTTTATTGGGATCGAGATTGCGAAATGCTCGTTGAATGGCTGTCTTCAATGAGTTTATATTTGGGTGTGGGTTGACATTAGTCTGTCCATCGACGACGCCGAATAGATAATAGTCGCAAACATTTAGATCTGGAGAGCTGCTGGGCCAAATATCCTTCGGAACAAACAAGGGAAGATTCTCCTTCATGAAATCTTGGACTTTCCTGTATCCATGCACTGGTGCCGAGTCTTGGATGAGCATGACTTTCGTAGGGTTGTAGTTTCTACGGATCCAAGGCAATAAAACATTATTAAGAATGTTCAAATACTTCGCTGTGTTGATTTTAAGACCCGCTTCTATGAAATGAGGAGGCTTCACCTTTCCATCACTTGCCACGGCTGCAAAAACCATCACAGAAGCAGGATTTTTGCTCTGCATCACAGGAGGAACTTCCGAACGGTCACGGGCAATAACTCGAGTGTTCTGGCGATTTGGAACCTCATCCACGATGAACTTTTTCTCATCAATAAAAATGCGCACATGTCCTCCTTTGTGTTTCAGATGGTTGATAAGCTTGGGGCATCTTTCAACTCTGATAGCTTTTGAACGGGCAGTGAGGAGATTATGGCGTCTCCTAACGTAGGACTTCATCTTAAGGTCTTCGTTGATTGCTCTGCTGATAGTTCTGCGACTCACATTGCGTTTTTTTGCCAGTTTCGACATCGACTGACTTGGGTCTGCCTTTATCGACCTTTTTAGCCCCACCAGGAAAGTGTTTGTACGCTTTCGATCACTACGAGTACTGTGCCGACTTCTCTCAACCTTACACTCGACATCGAAATTAGCCACAACCCGATAGACAGTCGTTTTTGCATAGCCAGTGCTCTTAACAATGTCCGAAGGAGAACTCCCGGCGCGTCTCATTTCGCATATAGTTATTCTTCGTGCTAATCCCGCCATATTAAAACAAATTTGAGTAAATATAATTATGCTATCTTGCAATAAAGTGTTTAAGGATCCTTAGTAAAAAAAACCGTAATCATATGATCAAAAATAAAAAAGATATTAGCATTTTAAATTAGTTCCAATTTATCTGCCCGACCCTGTATATATATATATATATATATATATATATATATATATATATATATATATATATATACGTATATATATATTATTGCCATATATATCATTTCTGTTACATATATATCATATTTGATACAATATTATTGTTATATATATGCATATATAAATATATATAGATAAACAATTTAATTCTAGTTCTAGTGACTATTTCGTTATTCACCTATAAAAAATCTACATACTTGACGGCCCGTTTCGTCTACACGTTAAAAACTAAATATAGAGATTTATATCCTGGATTTTACATACGTCTGACTCTTCAGAAGTCCCAAAAGAAGTCCAACTCTCTCTCTCTCTCATTCTCTCTCTCTCTCTCTCTCTCTCTCTCTCTCTCTCTCTATATATATATATATATATATATATATGCGATACAATTTCTTTTACTACAACTAGGATGTTCTTAGCTTCGTAAGCATAGCGCCGGGCGACGGTAACCGGGGTCCTGATGTCGAATTTCACTAGGTCTAGCCGCACGTAGGAATCATAGAGATTATAAAACACGTGTCTATGGATATATTTTATATATATATATATATATATATATATATATATATATATATACGCTCCCCATTGAATATTTAAAAATAAATAAATAATGATATCTACATAGCGTTGAGGCAATGCTCTCCCTAAAGATAATTTAATACTTTTCTATTATGAGTATCGTAAAAGGAATCTAGATGAAATAATTTATAATGCGATACAATTTCTTTCACTACTAATCGGAGGTGCTTGGTTTCGAATCTGACAAAGTATAGCCACATTAATGAGCCATAGAGACGACGAAACACGTGTTTTTGTATAAATATACATATATTCATCCACAGACAATTGTTTTTTTAAGGACTCGCCAGTGTGTCTAAACAAACCATTTACAATTACAAGAATATTTTTAATTTGATGGACAATGATAGGTAACGAGACAACAAAAACAGCCCACAAGAAAAAAAATAAAAAATTAACTGAATAAAACCAAGAACAGGATTGTGAAACCCTAGTATCCCTTTTTAAACGTATACCATCTACTCTGATCCGAAAAATAAGCAGTGGGAAGAAATGAAATTAAGACTTTGGGAATGCATGGTGTCCTCTCAGAATGAAAACAAATTAAAGGGAGACCAAAAAGAAAAACAAATGTGGGGAGTAGACAAATATACGAGTACATGATTCACCTACTCACTCGCCTAGTAAAGAGCCTACCCTAACCAGGTTGAGGTCCAAAGGGACCGAGAAACCACACACCATGCACAGAAAGGAGGACACATACTCATACATGGGTCCCTTTAGTACGCACACGCTTGTAAATTGTACTCACTGTTTCTTAATACTATGGAATGTAATACTTTCCTATGACATCTAATTTTAATCTTAAGCTGATGCATAAAACATAAAATCTAATCATAATAAGGAAAATAGTCTATCCGATACGATCCACTCAGACGCGTCGTCCACACCGCCGTTCTTGTTACAGCCAGACTCATAGGAAATATCATTCGTTTTCCCTTAATCCACAACAGGTCAACATTGTCAGTCACGTAGGCAACATCAACCAGTAGCAACGATATCATTGATGCAAGCGGTCACCTCGTTGATATACCTCTAGAACAGTGGACGTTCACTACAGTTGAAGATTTGCTATTTAGCTGTTGTTTAACTCAGTATTATTGCAGCGCAGAGAAACAGGCATATCCGCAATGTTTGAACTGAGAACTATTACATTGACTAGCCCCGTGTTCAGGACTAAACGCCTGTGCATAGAGGAATAGAGGAGTTTGGTAGTATTCCGAACCCGATGCCCAAACTCCATTGAGAGCAGATCTCTTCCTTTAACCATCTAAGTGGTTCCCCATGTAGATCTGAAGCGGACTCCTCTACTAAATCTCTGTAAAATCTTAGGTGGGTTATTATAATTACACAATGCTTTTTATAGTGTTGCTACCGAGGAAAACCGATGCAGACTAACGGCATGTCGTACCCAAGCCTTAAAGATTAACTTTGGGACTTCGATGCATACCTGATAATATCGGGGAAACCAATGCCTATAAAACACAATAAATACCGTAACTTGCCGATTAATACGTACTGAGTTTGAATCTCATTTCACGACAAATATTTCGTTTCTCTATCAAATTATTTTTTAAAATTATCTAACTTCATTACTTGTCGATTTGCAACGAAAAGTTCTGTAGATCTTGCAAACAAAGTACAAAAAAACGAAAAAAAAAACGTGTCTACTGTGAACGAGAATCAATCCATCATGGACTTGTGTAGAAATTTCTGGACACCCTGTCGTCTTTTCAATATTGAAACATATTACCGTATCCGGGGGAGAGAGCATCTGTTATTTGTTTTGTTCATTTACCAATAGAAAATATAAGCCAGAAAGTCTGGAGAATTGTGGAAGAAGTAGAATGACAGAGAAAATGGATATAATTAAAAGGAAAAACAAAGATTAAACCAAGCATAAAAGAAAACTGGAGAATAACTCATCAATAAGAATGCAGATGTTTAGTTGTAAAATCACTCATACATTTATACGAATTTAATAAACTCTTTTTTCTTTTTTAGTATTTAAATAATATATATATATATATATGAATATATACATATATATATATATGAATATATATATTATATATATATATATATTCATATATATATATATATGCTGCATATTTGAAGAGTTCGAATGTACGACGCTATAAATTCAATTCCTTTACTGTGAGAAATTAAGTAATAATAATAATAATAATAATAATAATAATAATAATAATAATGATAATAATAATAATATGAAATGAAGACTTTTCCTAGAAGCTTATTTTTATTGAAAGTCTTCCCCCAAATCATGCCGATATCACATTATGTAAAGTATGATTTTGGAGTGTCGTAGAGTGTTGAAATGAAACACTTTTGTAGTGATAGCTTTGCAGTTTTGAAAATGTCGTTTATCGCGCTTTGCAACTCT
Organism: Sepiola atlantica; assembly: GCA_963556195.1. NCBI lineage: Eukaryota > Metazoa > Mollusca > Cephalopoda > Sepiida > Sepiolidae > Sepiola > Sepiola atlantica. The sequence goes on along the minus strand of OY744515.1, from coordinate 242,798,064 downwards.
TCATTTAGGATATGATAATCCAGCACTCAACGAGCTATTTCACGAGAAAGTGTTCACGGCCTTTTGGCTAAGATCAAAGTGTAGTATCTGTTACGATGGATACTGCACCCCATAGACTGGTATTGTCTTGGCCTTCGTGGCTTGATTTACGCCTGTCTATGGGTCTGCCCTGTGCAGTTCTAGGAGGTCCACCCTCCCAGGCTTTGCCTCCCCTCTTTGAGGAGGAGTAAGTTTATTGCTTACTGCCTGAGGCGCCCCTACCGGGAAATGCCGACGGGACTGCCCAGGCAATTTTTAAATGGCCAGAGTGTCTGACAAAGAAGGAATAATTGCTGTTTTCTGGGTAAAAATCAATCAATATAACACTTATCGTTTGCTAACATTTGACCATCAAGTGGTATTTAAGCTTCTTAATTTAAGTGGCGTCATGCTCTGTCTGGAGCTATTGGCAGAAAAATATAAACATTGCAGTCTGTTTTTCTTATGATGTATCTTGATACAGCCTAGATATAAGCGAATTATTGAATCAAATAATGACATCGTGTTAATGTCTTTTCCTGCCAATTAATCTTCTGGCTTTCATTTTTAATTTCCATTTTTGACTAATACATCTCTCTCTCTCTCTCTCTCTCTCTCTCTCATATATATATATATATATATATATATATATATATATATATGCTAATAACTATAGTTGTAGCATTGATATATGTCTAGGCGAGAATGATAAAAATCTGTAATTGAGTTTATCTAGATCTAAGTGTGTAGGATCAACAGTGTATGCTGACAAGTAGATTGTTTTTACCCCGCCTAATACACCGGTATTGTCCGGGCCTTCGGGTCTGGATTTACGCCGGTCTATCGGCGGTTGTCCGTCCTGTGCAATTCTAGGAGGTGCACTCTCCCAGGCTTTGCCTTCTCACTCTTTGAGAGGGGATTAGTTTATTACTAATCACCTGAGGCGCCCCTATCGGGGAATGCCGACGGGGCTGCCCAGGCAATTTTTAAATAGCCAGAGTGCTCAAATTCTCGAGCGCTGGTTTTTCCCACTTTCCCGACCTTGTGTCACATCTTACCTTGTGGGAGGAAGATGAATAGAATCAATGTTTTCTCGTACTATTCCTTCTTTCTTTTCCAATCGTACAGTTTCACATTGTTTACTACACTATTCGGTCTTGTGTTCATTTCTTATTTTCAATTGAAAAGAATTTCTACATTTTTTTCACTCGATATTCTTTCATTCTTCTTTTTCTTTTTCAATAAAACAGAGTTCAACATTTTTTTTTTATATTTCCATAGTTTTAATCGAACAGTTTTCTATTTTCCAAACTTCTGCCATTCATCAACCATTTTCTATTTTAAAATCTAACAGTTTGAGATTTGTCTTTTGCCATTCTTTTTTTTAAATTCGTTTATATCTGATTTTTCAAACTTTCAAAGTTTCTCATTTGTCGCCTGATTTATAAAATCGGGGGACTTTAGTTTTGAGGCATGTCCGTCAGTCCGTCCGGATTTACCTCCGCAACCATCCATTGAATTTCTCTGAAATTTTGCATGAAGTTGTTACTTTGGTCAGGTTAGAAAGTGACAATCTCCGATTTAAAAAAAATAAAATATGGTTAGCCCCTTTCATCCATCCATTCAATTTCTCTGAGACTTGGCCAAAATGTGGAGGCAATTATGCCTAATAGAAAATAAGTATCGCTGACCTTGGGATAATCTGGTTCGCGCCCCCAGGGATTCAAAAGCCTTCAAAATGGCAAAAAATGACCCTTTTCTCTCATAACGTTTGATCCATCAATTCAATTTTTCTGAAACTTGGCCGAAATATAGAGAAAATTGTTCTGGATATAAAATGAGCATTCTTGACCTCAGAAAAATTCTGGTTCGCGCCCCGACGGGGTCAAAAAATGTCCCAAATTTCCCAAATTTATTGAATCATTCGCCACATCGAGTCACATACAGAGGGGGACCACGCACGCGCAGCTTGTTTATTTCATATTCTTCTTTCCTCCCTTCATTCTTTTCTTGTTTTTCTCACACACTTTCTCTTATTTATTATTTTCCTTTATTTAAAAATCTAACAGACTTTTCAGCTGATGCCCTTCAGTCGTTCATTGAATCTTTTCTTCAATTTAAATCAAACCGTTTAGGACTATTCTCTTACACACTTTATTCTTTTTCAATCTAACACATTTTCTCATTTGTCTTACACTATTACTTCTTTCATTCATTCTTTTCTTTCTCTTGTAATGCAATAATGCTTCAGTTCATGTCGCAAAGTCGATTCCTTCATTCTTGTCTTATTTTCCAATCTGACAGGTTCACTTTTTTTTGTGTATACTTATCACTATCAGTCAATTTTCTTCTCGTGTAATCTGACAAATTTTCATATTTCTTCTAAACATCTACTGACAGAGTTTTCATGCACTCTTCTATAATGTTTCAGTTTCATTA